>JAZKJV010007622.1:247500-310675 GCA_037367405.1 Ottelia alismoides
AGGCCAGCGCGGCATCCTCCGCGGTGTTGAAAGTACCAAGCCAAACGCGCGCGGCCTTATGAGGGTCGCGTATCTCGGCGGCCCACTTCCCCCACGGCCGCTGCCGGACTCCCCGGTATCGGGCTCTGGTGGACGCCTCCGTTTCCGACGAGGACGCCGTGGCCGTCGGCGAGGGCGACTGCGGCTGTGGCTGGATCGTCGGGAGAGGCGTGCGGCTCTGCTCCGCTGCTGCATGCGGAAAGAACTCTTCAAATTTAGTCCATTGTTAAAAGGCGGGCAACATGGATCAAATGATGCAAGTTTTGACTTTGTTTTCGTCACAGGATTTGTTTGGAGTTGACCAAAACAGAACCGCGTCTTAAAGATATCGGTTGTTTTTGTTACCGGAATAAGAAAAGTAAGAACAGAAAAGAAGCGGTGGGAATTTAAGGAAGCTGGAAATAGGTTATAATAATATCAATTAATTATATCCTTAAACCGTACGACTAATGATATAATCACCTGTACTCGAAGCAGTAATCTCATCCATTCCTTCGAAGACCAAGGAGCTCCCATGGCCATGCATCCAACTCTCCTCCCTCCGCCGCTTGTACCTCCACGCGGCCGAACCCGACGAAGACGAGGTCGGCGACAAGGTCGACGAGCACACCGCGGAAGGCGAAGTTGGCGTGAGGACCCGCCCGCTCGCTGTCTCCCCCGACACCACTCTCGTCAATGCGGAGACGATAGCCGTCATCTCCCAGGCCGGACTGTAACCGGTAAAGATCATCTCCGCCGTCGTCGCCTCCGGCGCCGATGTCTCCGGTGGATCTGCCAGTTCGTTGCACGTGGAAGTTGTGTCTGTCATGGTTCAGAATCGATGCGAGTTTTTGGATGGTTGGTTACTGCAACGCATATATACGAGGAGGTAAGCAATTGATGTACGTTGGGAGGTGGATGTGGACGATGGGCAGAAAACAGGGGAGCGCGTTCAGACATGGTGGTGGGGGCGTTGACCGGTGCTGGAGGTCGGCGTTATGGGGATGGGGGAGGATCACATGATGTCGGTGTTGGACTGGGGAGAGATCGGATGCTTTTTTGGCATTTTTGGATGTTGATTGAAATCAACGTGGATTAGTAGGAGCTCTAGTGGAAAATTCTTGAAAAAGAATAGTTTTTTTTCACACGTATGCTCTTTATAGTTAGGGTGCGTTCCTTTGGGGAACAAGAAGGAATAAGGACGAGGAATAAAGAGAATAAGGGTCTATTCTTTGTTCAGTTGGAGGATAGGAATAAAGAGAATAAGGTGAAATAAAGGTAGATAAGGTAGGATAAAGATAGGAATAAGAGTGAAATAAGATGGAATAATGGAGAATAGTCGTACCACTGGAAACCGTGTCGGGAGGAGAATTGGCCCCTTATTACAGGGCCTATTCTCCAACCAAACAGGGCTAGAGTAAATTAAAAGTAGATTCCCAAATAACAAAGTGATTTCCAAACTTCCCATTGTAACGATTTAAATACCGGTAACAATGTGATCCTTACTCTGTTTCTAAATAAACTTGAATTAACGAGAATTTATCTAAACGAACGAAAATACCCCTTGCACTACATATCCTTCAAATTTTGCTTAATTCCAAGATTATTTGTTATTTTATCTTAATAGTGAAACATTCGGTTAAGATCTAAGCAACTTAAACTCCATTTAAAAAAGACCTGAATTTTCAACCATTACGATAAAATAATAAATAATTTCGGAATTAAAAGAAATTTGGAGGATATATAGAGCATTCATCTAAGATTCAATCTATAAGGTTGTATTTTGAAATTTAAATCACAAAAAAATTAAAGGGATTACAACACCTCTGCTGCAATCCCCTTTACAGTAGAGGATCCTCTTACGGCAACAGCAATGTGTCTCTGACATTTCGTGAGCCCTAGGTAAAAGAAAAGAATGAGCCCTTACAATTTTCCGGGGAATAATGTGCCTTTATGTAATCTCATTAAATTTTGGACTTTGACATTGAATTGTTCACTTTGATTCCATAAGTGTCTATTTTTCGGTGAGTTGTTTTATCGGAAATTTGATTTTATAAGGATTTATTTTTGGTGAACTCTTTTACCAAAATTTCGATTCTATAAGAGTCCAATTGGACAGATACAAATTTTTCCCTAACTAAAGATTGAAGAACATGTAAAAAAGGTTCCCTAAAATTGATGGATCATAGGTCATTGCACTCACAAACTATCCTCAGGGACGGCCCGACGTGATCCGAGGTTCATCCTTGTCGCAGATCCTTGGAGCTGCTTAGCTTCCAATGGTGTCATGCCTGCCGTTGCAGCAAGGATCCGTGAAGCTTTGAACTAAGAACGGGCGAGTCTAACCCTTTTCTGTAGCAATAATTGTTCCACTAACCACTCTCACCTTCTGCTTCTTCTTTGATGTTCTGATCTCCATCCCTATTCTTCTAAATATTCGTTGTCTGTAATCCTTTTGTTATACTTCTTTTCTTCTCTGTTCTTCCGATCCAGTACGTGTCGCCTGTATCTTTCTTCGAATATATATTTCTCTGTTATGACCAGCTCTTATATAAGATTTTGATTCATCTATTTCTTTGTTTCTATCGCAAACGAAGTCCATGTTCATATGTCATGTCTTGCTTCATGACATAGAACAACATCGTGATAATCTGCACACAATTCCATCTGGATTTGATGTTCTGAATCTTCCACGATGCAGTCACGAAAGACTCATTCGACCTTGTAGAGTAGCTGGCGATTCTTCATGTGCAGAAACGAAAGATTCAATTGTTTGCTTACTGATTATTCTCATTTAATGAGTAATTGACTAATTGGGGTCTTGTTTTTCGACTCTTAATGATGGCTATTAATACATTGCTAACTTCCCATGGGCAACAACATGGGGAGACCTTCCTCTAACTTTTCAAGTGGACCGGTGACTTTACGTCAAAAAATTATACTTTGGAAAGCATTTTTGACTTGAAGAGAGAAATCATGGAGTTGGAACTTTTGATAACATGATCATCGAGGCATACAATAAATAATAACTTTCTAGATCTATATGAATCAATATAAATGCATTACCGATTTATAAGATAACAAGTATGCTTTTTCGATTTATAACCTGATTACAAAAAGTACGTATGAACCAATCAAACCAATTATACATCATTTTAAGGCGAGATCTAGGAAAAATGAAACAATAAAATAATTGTAGCAAACAGAACAGTAAAAATATCATAATAGAGATCACCGAAGCGCCACTACAGACTGTCCTTAAAGAGGATATCGCCCCCACAATACTAGTACGAAGGATGCTGGTGATCCACTCTCAGGATAGGATGACACATGATCGTTGTCCGTGCACACCGACGAGATCGTCTTGAAAAATACCTCAGATAACTGTAACTGAAAGAAGACGAATCGCAGATCACAGTTGTAGTGGAACAAAGAGCATGAGACAGTGAGAGAGTTTTCTTACGAGTGAAGAAAATGACGAACATGGAGAGGGTATAAGATGACCTAGGGCATGACTTTTCATCTTTCAAAAATGCCCCCCAACGGGTGTCTCTTCGGATTCTGAAACGACGGCTAAGCCAGAGCCGTTGAATTGAGTCGAATTCCCTTAATGCGATTGAATCACAATTAATTCGTATAATGAATTTATTCGACATGCTAATGAAATCCGCAACAAAAATATTAAGATCTGAGTTAACTCTCCCAAGCCCGAGCCTGAGTTGAAGACGAAGCAGAGCATACACGTGTGGTCCTTCATTCATTCTCTTCATGACTGCTATAAGAGCTTGGGATGTGAGCTCATATACAAGCCCTCCAAAAGTTTAGAAATACTAGATGTGATACTAAACTTCCATAAACTCCAATTTCAAATTTGAGAACTTCCAACTTTCTCTCCAATGTCATTTGGTTTCTTAATTTAAATCAAATTACTTTCTAATGTAATCGCATAGGTTTACCGATTTAAAACCAAATTACATTAGCTTAAAATACCATAGAAATGGGATTGCACCGTAATTAATAACAATAGGGAGTATAATATTCACTAACTCATAATTATATATTAATTAGATCTAAATACATAATAAAATAAATCATGTCAATACATCACTGCTAACTTTACTATGAATTTATTGCAAAGAAAAATCACCTTAATGGGTAAATAATACTAACCATCAAAGTTGCTTGAAATACATATTGTGATAATATTAAGAATATAAAATATTTGCACAATTTGGATTAAATCACAATATGAGTAAATAATACTAACCATCAAAGTGATAAATGCATGCGGCTAAAGAAGTTAGTCCAAAAGAGGTTGCAAAAGGAGTTGAAGATAAGTAGTTGGAATATTAGCACTTTGATCGGTAAATCGATGGAGAAAGCAGACATGATGAAAAGAGGGAAGATTCAGATACTATATCTCCAAGAGACAAGATGGATTGGAGAGAAAGCAAGGGAGATCAAGAAGACATGCTTGAAATTATGGTATTTAGATAAATAGAGGGGGTAGGAATGGTGTTGAAGTGGTTGTTCATAAGGATTTAAATAATAATGTGGTTGTAGTGCAAAGATTTGAGGATCAGATTATTTTGCTAAAATTGGTGCTGGAAGAAGTAATTATGAATATAATCTCAATTTATGCATCGCACGTTGGTTTAGAGGAAAGGATTAAACACACTTTTGGGAGGATTTGGATAAGATTATGCAAGGAATCCCACAAACAAATATGATTTACTTAGGTGGAGATCTTAATGAATATGTGGGAGTGGATGCTTTAGGGTATGCTAGTGTTCATGGAGGCCATGTATTTGGATATAGAAACAAAGAGGGAAAAGTCGTCCTGGATTTTGTAATAGCTTATGCCCTTTTCATAGCAAATGCACTCTTCAAGAAGAGGGATGAGCATTTAATTGCTTATAGGAGCGGTCTGCCTAAAACACAGATAGATTACTTTACAAAAATGAGAAGAGATTGATTATGTTGTAGAGACTGCAAAGTAATCCCAAGAGAGAGCTTGACATCTCATTATTACTTGCTAGCCGTGACATGCAAGCAAAAGGGATGTCACAGTAGAGGATAGTTCTCAAAATCATTAGAACTAAATGGTGTAATATTCAATTGAAGCAATCGAGCTTCAAGGAGAAGGTTTGGAAAACTTATCTCGGATTGTAATGGAAGTATAAACGAGATGTGTGAAATGGTAGCATCTTGTATCTGAAGGGTAGCCAAAGAGATGTTACTCGAGTCTAAAAGAGGAGTTCCAGACCAAAAGGAGGCTCATTGGTTGAATGACGTGGTGAAAGAGAAGCTTAAAATTAAAAGAGCTTGCTTTTAAAACTATATATGAGAATTGAACATATGAAACTGCTACAAACTACAAAATACTGAAGAAGGAAGCAAAGAAGGCTATATATGAAGTCAAGTCGAAAGTTTATGAAGTTCCGTATAAAAAGCTTCACTCAAAGGAGGGCCAAAAGAATATATTCAGATTGATCAAAGCAAGAGAAAAAAGACCAAGGATCTTTTATCAAGTGAGATGCATAAAGAATATGGAAGGACATGTGCTTGTCACTCAAAAGAATATAGAGACTATATGGAAGCAGTTTTTCCATAAGCTTTCCATTGAGAAAGGTGATACAAAGATCATTTTGGGAAATGTTACTGCTTGTGAATGCTATATGAATCGTGCAAGCTATAGCCAAATACAAAGGAAGGAAGTAGATGATGCTTTAAATGTTATAAAACTTAAGAAAAGGGTAGGACCTGATGACATTCCTATAGAAGTTTGGAGAGTTCTAGGTGAATGGGGTTAGGAATGGAGCAGCAACATTATGGTGCCTCTTTATAAAATAAAGAAGACATTCAAAATCATTCGAATTATAGAGGTATCAAACTCATGAGTCATACTATAAAAATTTGAGAACATGTGATCGAAATAAGATTGAAGCAAGTTTCCAAAATAATTGAAAACCAATTTGGATACATGTCAGGTTGCTCAATATTGAAGCTATTCACTTGTTGAGGAGAACAATGGAGATTTATTGATCTAAAAAGAATAATCACAATATGATTTTTTATTGATTTGAATAAGGCTTGTGATTCATTCCCATGGGAGATATTGTGGAGAGTTTTGGAATAGAGACAAGTGCATGCTCTATACATTAATTTATAAAGGATATATATGATGGGACTTCATCTTGTGTAAGGATTTATTCTGGGAGGTGATGAATCTCATATTCATCATGCTAAAATTGGTCAATTAGACGTAGTTCTTCAAAATCCATATGCATTTAATAAGTAATAGAGCATCATTAGCATGCATGAGCCGTGGACTTTTGCACCCATGCCCCTACATCTCAACAAAATACATCGAAGCCCCTGCCTAATGTAGCTCATATGTGAGGCACACTTTCCCTTAGGTAAATAGCAGGGAGCCACTGTCCTTCATTAAAATTCGCAAGCAGGTCCCCGCACACCAGGCAAATGTTCCGCGCATGCACGCATGGGGCAAATTTCATCGGATCCCTTGTGAGTTTCATTTGTTACGTATAAGTTCTTCCAATGACTCTTTTGATATAAAAACTCATATTTCTATTACATTTTACTTCCAGTTTTTTCATTTTCTCATAAATTTCTCATATGAACTCCGTTTATAGCTTATCATATTTCTCTTAGGAGTGGAAGGACCGTAACCATGCCTGATCAAACAAAAGATCATGATGACATAACCCCAGTGTCTACTAAGTCATACAATCCTGGGGAAATTGAGGAGGAGAGGCACGAGTAGGAGAAAGAAGAAGTCCCACCCACACCGCCCGTCAAACACTTCACTACTAAGGACCCTGAAGAATCAACATCTGAATCTGACAATGAAGCATCACCAAGACATCCGCAACAGTTGTCCACCAATTACCTTGCTTTTAGATCAGTCAGTCCAAGTCATGTAATTATTTTTCATTCCTCATTCAATAAAATTGATGCTTTTAATCACAATGAGTCCATTCCTTTCCCCCGTGCTCTTACGACAGGAAATAAGAAAAACATAAAAAATAAAAAAAAATGATGAAGAGATGGCCCGCATCTGTAGAGAAAACATCAAGGTCACTGATAACAGGGACATTCCACAAGGTCACCATGAATAATATACATAAGTTGTCGTCGAGGCGACCGCTCGCAGAATACCGGTGTTAATCAGCAATTAACCCACAATGAAAGAATGAAGAAATTAAGTCCAAAAAGAGATGTGAATTAACCTTTATTACTCTACCATAAAATGTATAGTGAACAAGCATGTAGAGGTCGAACCACATAGAGCAATACAAAAATGCAATAGCCTACATGTATCACAGGGTCATCCTTGTGTGAAGTGGGTTTTTTCTGATATCATATATATATATATATAGCTATGCATTTTTTGAGGGAATATATATATATATATATACATAAAGGGAAGATCGAATATTTATAAAAATATACAAAAAATGGTCAAAAATTCAGAATTAAAGCATTTTTGGTATTTTCATGATTTTTTACTGTTTTTGTGATTTTTGGGCATTTTTTCAAAATAGTTTTAGTATTTTTAAATAGTAAAATAAGGGAAAACAGGGAAATAGGGACTGGCTGTAAGTAAAATAGGGATCAAAAATAGCAAACAGCCGCAAAACTTTTCCACATTATTTTTTAATAAAGATAGTAAAAGATAGAAGAAATGGGAATTGAGTTTACATTTTTCTGATTTTTCTTTAATTTTATATATTTTTTTGAAGTTTTTGTGCATTTTTCAATTTTTAAGGTTTTCTTTTTGAGATTTTTAGGGATTTTTGGATTGACACTAAATAGGTCAAAATACACATTAGGGATTTTTTTTGGAATTTTTAGAGGTCTTTTAATATTTTTTTGGTATTTTATAAGCTAGACAGTAAATAAAAGACATGTTTTTGATTTTTAATAAATGCAAAAATACAACAAAATTAAGTTCCAAAAATATGGCGTGTGAGAGCCTGTTAACAGACACTTATATCCATTTTTGCAAGATTTTTCAAGGAAATATGAAGCACAAAAGAAATGGACAAAGCATACAAAAAATACATGGCCTGGCAGGGGTATTTTTGCAAATAAAATAATTGACAGGGGCATCCATGCAAAAATCACAATAAAAATGAACGTGTACTTTTATTTTCAGGGCCATTCTATATTTACAAAAAACAAGGCGGGGTTTAAGTGCAAATTTTACGTGCCTCACGTGGGGACTGCACGTGAGGCGCGGAGGGACTAAAATGCAAATATAAAAACATTAAGGGTCCTTCTGCAAATTATACAATTTATTTACAACGTGACTTTTTATTTTTGGTATTAAACTGTAAATACAAAAAGGTGGGGGAGGTGTTTGAAGTTTACCCCCTAAGGCGCTTCATCCTACGGCGCTGGATACGCCACTTATCCACATGTCGCCCATCTGACGGCGGATACCGGTTCGTCGATGAAGGGTTCGGATTAGAAACTCCTCGCGGATCTGACAGTTAGCGCGTGTCTTCATCGGACGGCTGTCGTTCAATCTGGGCCTCGCCTCCTGATCCGACGGCACAGGAGGTGTCTGGAAGAACTGGGAAGAAGCTCGCCCCCGGCGAGCTTCGATCGAGCAGCTCGGGCTCCTTCGGGCACCTCCCTCGCATCTGAAGTGTTCTGGACGTAGCTGGGAGGCTTCCGCGTCGTCTGATGGTTCCATCATGGCTCCTGGAGGTCCGAGTCACTCGGACGAGGTCGGTGAAGTAGCAGACCTCCAGGAACCTCTTCCTGGATCGATTCGAGCCCAGATGGGATTTATGCTTCGTTTGACCCGCAGAGGAAGAACCGGGGGAGCGAGGGCTTCCTCCTCGACCCGGGGTTTTGAAGCTTGGCAGCGATATGGAGTGAGGCGGAGGGTCTCCGACGAACGGCGGAGGTGGAGCCTCGATTCGCGAAGACCAGATGTCCTTGGTTGGTCAAAGGCGATGGATAGATGGAGAATGCGATGAGGATTGAAATGGGGTGTACGTGGCGGTCGGAGACAGTTGATTTCACAGTGAAGAAGTCGCCGGAGCGGAGCTCCGGCGAACTTCAAATTTGGGATTTTAAGCTACAAGGATTAACTAAAGAATAATCTAACAACGGGAATTAAAAACTAACATTAAAACCTAACTAAAAAGCACAAAAGGGACAACTCTTATACCTGAGGGCCACCAGGGAGCAGGGAAGACGCCGGAGCTCCGCCGCGTCAAAATTCTCCTTCCTCCGGCCGATGCAAGTGGCTGGAGCACTCCCCCTGTCACGAGGAACGGTCCAGGAACAAGATCAAGGCTTTTGGTTGGAATGAAATTGGTCAAATTCGAGGAAGGAGGCGGAGCTACTTATTTATAGACATTGGCATGGAGCCTTATTGACCGGCGATTATTACATGATCCAATGAGTATCAGATTGATCCAAAGAATCGACGGGCATCAGTGATGATTAGAGTTCATCTCTTGTGAAGGAAGCATCTTCGATTGATGGATGGTGTGCCCGGGAAAAATGGGAGAAGACGGGCGAGACGACAGGCTACGTCACATCGGGCGGCTGGGGGAGCAGTTGACCAGGGGGTCAACGAAGGCCGGCGCCCCATTGGTCCACGTCAGCCGCTAAAAGACAAAACAGGAATTTTGAGTCTAAATTGATTTATTTACCATAGTAAATGATTTTATTAGAAATTTCTTAAAACATAAAAAATGTGTATTTTTTCATGTAGTATTTATTTGTATTTTTATTGAATTTTTCGAAGTGTTTTATTATGGTTTTAATTTAATAATGTATATATGCATGTATTTACATGTATTTTTGTGTATTTTATTTTTAATTTGTTTATTTTCTTTTATTATTTCATTGGCTTATTTTATAAATTTATAGTTTATTTTTGTGAGTATAAAGGTATTTTTATTTAATTTTTAGGAGTTTGTTTACATTTTTAAATAAATAGGTATATGCATATGTAAGTATACTTATAGGTATTTTACCTATATATTAAATTCATTTTATTTATTTAATGAATTTTACTTGTTTTTATTTTGAATTTGTATTTTTAATAAGTTATACATACTATATTCATTATGATAAAAATATAGATGATAAAGAATAAAAGAATAGAATCCCTTTTTATTTATATACATATGGGTAGCATTGGTATTTTGTCTATGTGGCTCATAGACTTATTTTATTTTATAAATTCTTTTTTTTTTTGGTTTTCTTAAGCTTTTAATATGTACATGTATTATAAAAATTATTAACAAGATTCTAAGAATATAAATTTATAAAAATAATGAATATTGAATAAAACGAATACTTTAATCAGTCCTATATACAAGGTGGGCCAAAAACCTAACTTCCACAGATGGACTCCAAAAATTATGAAATCAATTTTATAAAATAATTCTTGGAATGCTATATACAATTAAAGGTGAGTTTGGGTGATTTGGAGTTTTTATTTGCAAAAGATGGGTCTGTGAAGTTGAGATTTTGGCTTTTTATTCTGTGTATAAAATGTACACTGATTATTATTTTTGCACAAACTCAATTTTGTATTTTTATTTACATAATTATCTACATCTTTCATGAACACAATTTCTTTATTTGATTGATAAATAATTATGTACAAAATAGGTGTCAAAGATGCATAAATAAATGCATGAATGAATGAGGTATTTATTGTACACTGGCCCTTATCTCCCCCTACTTTATTCCTTGTCGACCAATACCATACTGGTCTTGGTCTCGGGGTTTGGGTCATAAAATATTTGCAATATTTTAGTCCTTTTTCTTTTCTTCCCTTTATTCTATAATTTTGACATTAAAAACCTTATTTTATGTACATTTAATATAATAAATCATGAATGCTATTATATAAAAATTAATTCTATTTACATGCATTTGCTGGGGTTTTTGAGGCCAAAATGATAGAATAAAGGTGATGAAATGGAGATTCATCACCCCCCTATACTTGCCTTTGCTAGTCCCTAGCAAACACTTATGCAATAAGTACAAAAAGAATGAAGAAAAGAAAAAGGAAAATTAAAGAAGGATAAAGTGAATAAGGGTGCTTTCAGTGCAATGCATGTCTTTACAAAATCAGAATTTAGAGCTCCTGCTAGACCTTGAGTGTAGATGTGTGTGGAACCTAGTCGGGAACCAACTCTAAAACACAACAGCCTTCGAGAGTCACAGAACTTGGTTCAAATCACCTCAATAGCCAGGTCAGAACTAGCCTACGTCATTGATGAATACCCATTCATCACTCTTTATTCTTATATTTTAGCTACAAAAACCTTTGCAAATGCATGTAGATATATGTAAATACAAATAATTACCAAAAGCATGCATTGTGTAAATACTTATAATTAGCATGTTTTTGTGCAAAAATAAAAGAATAAAGATGAAAAAGAAAAAGAGGGAAATATTTAGAATAAATATTGAGCAACCTAACCCAAGGGAGGGCTCAGCATGGGCCTGACCGCATAAAAGCCTAAGTAGAGGGAGATAGGTGCTCATGTGTATAGATTTTTTTTGTAAATAAATAAAATTATATTTTCCTCACCCGAAAATGCTTGTACATATGAAACTATTAAAAACAAAATAAAAATCTAAAAATCAAAAATGCAAAAACACCCTTTCACCATGTACATAAACCATGCCTCCTTATTTATGTCACCCTATAAATAAATAAAATTATTTAGTAAACTTCTTGTAAATAGTCTATGTTACATATTGTAAATAAATAAAATAAAAAGAATCAAAACAAAAATCAAATAGAAATAACAAAATACAAAAATACATTGTATATATATCATGTATATAAATGTATATAACTATTTATTCCACCCATGTATATAAACAATAAAAATAAAATAAAATACCCTTTTATTCCTAATTTTATTCTATAAATAAATAAAATATAAAATAGGAATAAAATTGTACAAAAATAATAATTAAAAACTAAAAATAAAAAAAAACCTATATTGTACATATACCTATGTATAGCTATATATTGTAAATACCTTATTTTTATTTCTAAAAATTAATTAAAAATCACCAAAAAATAGAGAAAAATAAAATAAATATTTTTCATGTTTTAAGTTTTTAAAAATTCGGTCATTATCTAACCCAAAAAAATGAATCAAAATAAATAAGCTTGGTGGGCTCTGATTGGTCCACGGGGGATTGTTGACCCCCGGTCAACTCCCCCCCCCCAGGACCACCAGAGCCGGGTCTCCTGTGCCCGACCCGTTTTCTCCCCTTTTTCCACGGATGACCCGATCGCCAACCCACCAAACCCCGGGTCCGGATCACTCCTCTCGCATCCGGCATCCTCGCCGGAGCCGCTCCCTCGGGATCCGCGCGCTCCTGAGCTCGCCCGATCGTCATCTTCCCGGACCCCTAGCAGTATATAACCTGAGCTCCGCCGCATTTTATTTCCATCTTTGGCTCTCCACTCTCACTCCCGTGACCTCCATAGCGATCCCTGAGGTGACAGCTCGCGATTGCCCTTGTAGCAGTGAGGAGGAGGTGGCCGGACCACTGATCCGGCGACGTTGCGCCGCCGTGCTCCGCCCCGTGCAGGAGCTCGAGCCTCAGGTCTTGACGTCCTTCGAGGCCACGACCAGGAGCTACCTAAGCTCCAGCACAGTCTACCACACCGCCCAGGTATCCTTTTAGCCTTCCCATTTCGTTTAATTTTTAGTTTCCCCCAAATCGTAGTTCCGTCGCGTTCCTTTGATTCCGACCATATCGCGTATCTTCTCGGTCATCGGGACACACTGTCACCTTCGCCATCCATCGACGCACCTTCTCCACCCCTTCGTTCAACCCAGCTCGCACAGGAGCTGGGGTTCGAGCTCCTCCCTCCTCCGCTCGCCGGAGCTCGCTCGCCCCGACCCACAGTTCACCTTCACGCCGCTTCATCGGGTCGAGGCACTTTGCCCTCGACCCGCGAAGCTTCTGGGTTATTTTGCAGGTCACGAGGAGGCCATCTGAGGCTTCCCAACATCAGTCCAGGAGCTTCCCCTCCGTCGACCTCGCCGGAGCCCCTCCAGGGCTCGGCTGGGCCATCGGAGGCCACCACCAGCTGCGAGACGTCATCGCCGACCTTCTCCGATCATCAGAGGCAGCTGAGGAGGCCCACAGCACGCGCACGAGGCCGGCGAACCTCGCCGGCCACCTGTTCTTTAAGGGTCCTCCATCACCGTCCGATAGCCCTCGGAGCTCCAGTTTCAATCGTCACCGCCCATTCATCGAGGAGCAGACACCGTTGATCATCTCGAAGCTTCATCCGGACCGTTAGAGCAGAGAGAGGGAACCACCAGCACCCGAGGCCGTTAGATCTCCCACGTGGCCCCCTCTGCGCCGTCGATCAGGCTCACGTGCGGAAGAAGAGAAGCGCCCGCCGTCCTCAGCCGTTAGATCAGCTACGTGGCGCTCATCCAGCCGTCGACGTAATAAAGGGGTAATTTACCTTAGGCCCCCTCGTAGTTTATGCTTTTACTTTCAGCCCTGTAAATATTTTATGCGTTTTATTTACGTAGGGTAAATTGCACATTGGACCTCGTGCTTGTTTATATTTGCATTTATACCCCTGTATGTGTGAGCCACGTGCTTCGCCACGTGCTTTGTCTGGTGTATTTGCAATATTAATCCTGTAGTTCTGGTTGTGTGTTAAATGAATGAATACTTTTTGGTAATTGCATATATGCCCCTGTGAACGTTTTATTTCCGCATGTGCGCCTTTTAGTGGGTTATTTGCATAACAGCCCCTGGACTTTTTGGTACGAGTTACCAAAAGGTCCTAGGACTTGTTTTTATTACCAAAAGGTCCCTGAGTGCCCCAGGCACGCGCCACGCGCGTGACTTGCTGGGAAAATTGCACCTGGACCCCCAGATCTTCGGGTATTTGCACTTAAGTCCCTGTGCACAGTGCCCCCTTGTTATTTTTGAATAAAATATCAAATCACCTCCAAATTCGATGAAAATTTGACCCATGGTTCCTGCCATGGTGTAGGATTTTCGAGAATTTTTGAGGACATTTTTGAGTTTATTTGCTATTTTTAAAAATTCAAAAACATCTATTTTTGACACTGTTTCACTTGAAAAATCACAAAAAAATATAAAAACCCCCCTAACAATTCTATAAAAATTAGGGTCTGTTTCTTGTGTGTCCTTTGATTTTCTAGCCAATTTTGGCTATTTTTCATTGCTTAAAAACCCTACAAATTCAAAAACACCTCAAAACTCATAAAAATCATATTAAATAATCTAAAAACCCAAAAACAATAATTTTGGTGCTCAAATTTTCCTTGTTTTCTCTAGTATACAGGAAAATTACCTCTAGGCCCTCTTGAGATCCTTAGATATTTTATCTTTGGATTTTGGACCTGGCTGGACAGTACCTTGTCTTTTTAGTACTGTTTGATTTTTAGAAAATAAAATACACATCATAAAAATTCCAAAAATTCACCAAAAACATTAAAAAACATAAAAAACATAAAAATATTTTTATCTGAATTTTTGCTTGGTTTCTGACGCATTAAATAATTGTTGAAGTGTGATTGCTTTTAGTCTTTCTCATTTTCTTCACATATTAAAAATCCAAAAAAAATTAAAAATAATTAAAAACCACTAAAAATGTTTTCCCTTTTTCTCTGATTCTTCGACTACTTCGTAGGCTTTTTAAGCCAATCCGTGCTCCTTGTGTTCGACCCTGGGTGCTATACCATGTAAATATCATAGCATGACCGCTTTGTTTCGATTTTACGTATTTTTCGAGTGGTTCATTTTTCTTGATCGACTTAGTCGAGTGATAGAGGTCGCAACGACCTAATTTCTGTACCTTTACCTCTGTCATTTGGCCGGTTCATCAGTCATACGCAAACCCTTATGACTATGAAGCTGACTTGTACAGTGTAAGTGATAGTGGCTCTTCCCAACTGAAATGACAAAGGGACTAACTTCTCTAGAATGACAACCCAATGATTCCCCAATCCAGCCCTCTACCGTCTAGGAGTGGGGTATTCCCTTCTAAGTTCAAGTGCAACCGGCTCAAGAAGAGGGGGAATAAGAGGTATAGAATTTTGGGAGCTCAACCAGTGTAGCTAAGTCTCCCGCTGCAAGCTTCATGAGATGTAACATGGATACCATAGGCTTTTGCTTTATTGGACTATATTCACTCCGGTGGGGTTATTAAATTTTCAATCCGATCCACCACTTTTTTGGAGTTCTTTTTGCATTCATTTTTTTTCAAGTGCATCTGTACAACATATCTACATGGTGCAGCATATATACAATAAATTTTCCTCTTGAGCCAGTAGACTATCCCTCTTTTGAAGCTTTATTGCAACCCACACTCTCCCATCATTCGACTTCATTGAAACTGGACCAGGTTGGGTGCACTTCCCTCCCTAGACGAGGACGAATGTTTCCACCCGTGTGCGTCTCAGACTGGCAAATCCAACCCCCTCACCACTCCAACTGAGTTGAGCCAAGTGAACGGTGCAAGTGTCCAAGTTAGGTCACGGCCGGCAAGAGTCGTACGTGTGTCTCGAAAAGTTCTAGTTAGTCCACTGAGGTGACTTGAACCCAACCCTAATTTCTCAAAGAATTAAGTCTGTATAGACTTGAAGTACCTTAAACCTAGTTCCCATAAGGTTCCAGTGCAATTAGGTGCGGTAAGGTCTAACCAAGCTCCAATTTAAGACTTTATTAGACTGATTCAATCATCAAGCTCACTCAAAAAGAATATGAATGGTATGCTTATGCTATGCACAATGAATGATGCAATTTTTTCACAAAGAATATAAAAGAATTAAAGAATCTTTTTACAAAAAGAAATTTTTGCAAATAAAAACTTGACATATACAAAAAGGTACATACAATTATTTACACAGGCGTACCGTCTTATTTACAAACTGTATGGACTTCTAAAGACTCTACAGGTTTTAATGAAGTATTTTATTTCGGTTGTTGAGGAAGAATTTTATGTATTTTATTTCTGATTTACAAGTATTTGTAATAGTGATCTTATTTTTCAGGTCTAGTTTTGCAAACTATAGTACATGATAATTTTTGCAATCATTTACACACGTTTGAAAACTATTTTTGCAAAGATCTTTCATACTATATATACATTTTTCTCAATAATTTTGACAAACATTTTTCAAAACATTTGCACATAGGTTTTTCCAATCATTTCTTTCACACAAGGAAAAGTTTTGCAATCCAAACAGTTTCACACAGGTTGAAATCATTTCACATTAAATTTTTCAAAACTGGTCACACTCTTTTTCAAATCATACTGTACATGTATCTCACCTGATTTATTAATCAGAATATACAAAAGAAGAAAACTGTATTTGATGTATAATAAGGTTTTGGCTCTTATAAGCTTTATTTGGGATTATGCTTATTTTTGTATAAGAGATTCTTGTGCAGACTCCTCAGACCTAGTTCGAGAATCCTTTTCAAAAGAATTTTGAGAACTCTAGTCCAAAATAATTTTGCAAATATGTACACGTCTTTGAAAATGATTTTACCAGGGTTTTACACAGCATAGATAGGTTTTTCAAAACAATTTTGACAATCAAATTTTTACAATCATTTGCACACTGATTTTCACACATTTTGATTTCACGCAAAGAAAATAAATTTTACATGCAAAACAGTTTTTTCAAAGGTTGAATACTTGTACACACTATTTTCAAACAGTTTTCACAAGGTTTTTCACAAAAACTTTCTTTCACAAAATATTTTTCTGACTTAATAATCGGTATAAGTACAAAGAGCCTGAGGAGCTCACAATCATCTTTTATTATTATAAAGTTACTTATTGCTCTTTAGATTGAATTGGTGTTTTATTTTTCAGTATGAGTTATGGCTTATAGTATATACATGGTATATACGGCCCCCCTATTTTTAGCTTGAGCTATGTCCTCATAGATCGAAAGGAAAAGCAAAGACATAACTCGTACTGAGTATAGACAGATCTAAAGAATATAAATGAATGAAATGAATGAATGAGAAGTTGACCGTCCCCCTATACTTAGGATCAAATAATCCTAAGTATAGCAGTCTGTACATAAAGCAGGGAGGGTCAAGGGTGTTAATACACAGATCGTACTCAGATTGTCTCCCCCTATACTTAGGGTAAGATACTCCTAAGCATAGACAAGAAGAGGAGACAATGGAGAGGATCGGACTGACATGAAAAACTCCAAGTGCACATCCCCCCTATACTTAGGACAAAGTACGTCCTAAGTATAGAAAACTGTCTACAAGGGCGGCACCTTTCATATAGAAAAAGAAATTAGAAAAGGAAAAGAAGAAAAGAAGAAAAGAAGGCAATCATATAAACAGTTCTTTGAGTACATCGTCTGAATCTTCTGATGCTGCAACGGTTGTGGAAGTGTCATCATGTTGTACGAGCTGGATTGAGTCAACAACGACCAAGAATGCATCTGGTTCTAAGTAAGGCTTCAGGAGTTGGCCGTTGATGACGAAGGGCTGTGCGTCAGGGGACAATTCTGATATGGCAATGCTTCCATTGTCACGCACTTTACAAACTCGAAATGGCCCTGTCCACTTACTCTTTAATTTGCCTGGAAATATCCGCAACTTTGCATCAAATAACCACACTTTCTGTCCAACGTCAAAGGTCTTTCGTCTGATGTGCCGGTCATGCCAGCGTTTCACCTTCTCCTTGTACATCAAGGTGTTATCGTATGCATAGTCTCGGAATTCCAAGAGCCTGTTCAGATCATCTTTTCTCTTCTCACCACTTTTGCGTGAGTCCAAATTACAACTGTTGATAGCCCACAAAGACTTGTGAATTAATTCCACGGGCAAATGGCACGGCTTCCCATATACAAGACGATAGGGCGACATGCCCAAGGGGGACTTGTAGGCGGTTCGGTAAGCCCAGAGGACTGAGTCCAAGAGTTGAGACCAGTCTTTCCTGTTTGGCCTAACAAGTTTCTGCAGGATAGTCTTGATTTCTCTGTTTGATAGCTCCGCCATGCCATTGGTCTGAGGATGATAAGGAGATGTGACACGATGGTCGATGCCGTACTCCTTCATTAACTTTTTGACCTCTTTGTTAATGAAGTGGCTACCCCCGTCTGATATGAGAATCTTCAGTATCTCGAACCGCGAAATGATGTTCTTCTTCAGAAACTGGCATACTGTTCGGCTGTCGGCGGCTCGAGCGGGGATAACTTCAACCCAACGACTCACGTAATCGACGGCGAGAAGGATGTGCTCAAAACCTTGACTGTTAGGGAAAGGTCCCATGAAGTCAATGCCCCATGCATCGAAAACGTCTGCTATCTGAATGATTTTCATGGGCATTGAGTCTTTGGCAGTTAGTGTTCCTTTCAATCTCTGACAGTCAATGCATCTTTTGACAAACTCAGCTGCATCCTTGAATAAAGTGGGCCACCAGAAGCCACACTGAAGTACTTTGGCTGCCGTCTGATCTCCAGAGTGATGTCCACCAGATTCGAGCGAGTGACAATGCTCGAGGACACTAGATTGCTCCGTCTGAGGGATGCACCTGCGCCAAATGCAATCCGCTCCTTCCCTGAATAGAAGAGGATCCTCCCATTGGTAGAATCGGATGGTCGACATGAATTTGTTCTTCTGATTTTTCGTCCAATCCACTGGTGTTACCCCAGAGGCGAGGTAATTGACTATATCAGCATACCAAGGAAGGGAATCCACTGCTAAGATGGCTTCGTCAGGGAAGGTCTCTGTGATAGGTGTATTGATCAGAGGAGGCTCATGCTGCTCTATTCTGGAGAGATGGTCTGCTACCACATTCTGGACTCCAGGTTTGTCCTTGATTTCCAAATCAAATGCCTGAAGGAGAAGAATCCAACGAATCAGTCTTGTCTTGGCATTCTTCTTCTGCTGAAGGTACCGGATAGCAGAGTGGTCAGTAAAAATTGTGACTTTTGATCCCAACAAATAGGATCTGAACTTCTTGAGGGCGAAAACCACGGCCAGCAACTCTTTCTCTGTCACTGTATAAATCCTCTGTGCTTCATCTAATGTTCTGCTGGCATAGTGAATGGCATAGGGCGCTTTGTCTTTCCTTTGCCCAAGAACCGCCCCGACTGCAAAGTCTGACGCATCGGTCATTATCTCAAAGGGAAGATTCCAGTCGGGCGGCTGTAAGATTGGAGCCTGAGTGATAAGCTCCTTCCACTGGTTGAAAGCAAGGAGAACCGGCTGATCAACAGTGAACTCAGTCTCCTTGCACAAACGTTCCGTCAGACGTCGGGCAATGTGGCTGAAATCCTTGATGAAACGCCTGTAGAATCCCACATGCCCCAAGAATGACCTCACGTTCTTTACTGACTGAGGTGGCTGAAGATTTGAAATGACATCCACCTTTGCCGGGTCGACTTCCATGCCACGTTTGGAAACGACGTGGCCCAGCACAATACCTTCTGTGACCATAAAGTGGCTCTTTTCCCATGAAAGTACTAGATTGACTTCTCGGCACTTCTGAAGCACTCTGTCCAGGTGCTCAAGACAAGAATCGAAACTATCACCATAGACAGAGAAGTCGTCCATGAACACCTCGAGAAAACTGCCTACCATCTCGGCGAAAACTGCTAACATGCATCTGTGGAAGGTTGCAAGTGCATTGCACAAACCAAAGAGCATTCTCTTGAAGGCGTGGGTGCCGAACGGGCAAGTGAAGGTAGTCTTCTCTTGATCTTCAGGGGCGATCGCCACTTGATTGTACCCGGAATACCCATCCAGAAAGCAGAAGAACTCCTTGCCTGCTAATCTCTCCAGAACTTGATCGATAAATGGCAAGGGGAAGTGGTCCTTCTTGGTTGCTGCATTGAGACGGCGGTAGTCAACACACACCCGCCAGGATGTTGGTAGCCGAGTAGAAATTTCCTCTCCTTTATCATTTGTAACCACGGTAAGCCTAGATTTCTTGGGAGCTACATGCAGTGGGCTTACTGATGAATACTCATTCATCACTCTTTATTCTTATATTTTAGCTACAAAAACCTTTGCAAATGCATGTAGATGTGTGTAAATACAAATAATTATCAAAAGCATGCATTGTGTAAAAACCTATAATTAGCATGTTTTTGTGCAAAAATAAAAGAATAAAGATTAAAAAGAAAAAGAGGGAGATATTTAGAATAAATATTGAGCAACCTAACCCAAGGGAGGGCTCAGCATGGGCCTGACCGCATAAAAGCCAAAGTAGAGGGAGATAGGGGCTCATGTGTGTACATATTTATGTAAATAAATAAAAAGATTTTCCTCAACAAAAATAGCTTAAATTATGCTTGTAAATACTTGTGTATATCTATAAGTATAAAAACAAAAGAAAAAGATAAAAATCAAAAAGACAAAAATACATTGTACATATACCATGTATATAAATGTACATACATATTTATTTTACCTATGTATATAAATAATAAAAAATAAATAAAAATATCTTTTTATTCCTTATTTTATAATGTAAATAAATAAAATATAAAAAGGGAATAAAATTGTACAAAAATAACAATTAAAAAAATCAAAAATCAAAACCCTATATATTGTAAATATACCTATGTATAGTACTATATTGTATATAGCTTATTTTTATTTCAAAAAAATTATTAAAAATCACAAAAAAATAGAAAAAAATAAAAAAAATATTTCATGTTTTAAGTTTTTAGTAATTTGACCTTTTTCTACCCTAAAATAAAGAAATAAAATTGGTGTGCTTGGCGGGCTCTGATTGGTCCACGGGGGATTGTTGACCCCCGGTCAACTCTCCCCCCAGGACCACCAGAGCTGGATCCAGCGCGGCTGACCCGATTTCTCCACCTTTTGCCCGCTCGACCCGATCGCCATTCCACTTGACCGCGGGTCCTAATCCGAGATAGATCGTCCCTGATCCACGCCCGAGGTGGGTTATGGGGATCCGTGCTCCGACAAGCACGCCCAGACTTCTCTTAGCCGGACCCCTAGCCATATATAGTCGTTGCTCCGCCACCCGAATGCTCCATCTTTGGCCATTCGTATCCACCTCCTGTGAGCTCCAGCGCACTCGCGAGAGTGACAGCTTGCGTCCGGCGCCGTCGAAGCGAGGAGTGGAGGCGTATCCACTGATCCGACGAGCTACGCCGCCGTTGCTCCGCCACCAGCGTGAGCACCGAGCCTCGGAGGGAGATGCTCCTTGAGGTGACGACCAGGAGCTTCCCCAGCTCCTCCCCAGTCTCTCCGACCACCCAGGTAACCTTGTAGGTCCTTATCTTTCTTCGATTTTCATTTACCCCCAAATCGCGCCGCCGCCGTCTATCTTTGATTCCGACCACTCCATCACCCCTTTCGATCATCGGAGTTGACCATCGCATTCGCCTCTCTCCGACGCACCTTCTTCACCCCTCCACTCAACCCAGCTCGCACAGGAGCTGGGAGCCGAGCTCCTCCGTCCACCACCTTCGCCGGAGCTCGCCATTCCGATCCACAGTTCACCGTCGCTACGCCTAACCGGGTCGAGGCAATTTGCCCTCGACCCGCGAATCGTGGTCTTTGCAGGTGCTACCAAGCCCATCTGAGGGCTTCGGTCATTCAGGCCAGGAGACCCAGCTCCGCTGACCTCGCCCGAGCTCCTCGAAGCTCGGCTCGATCATCGGAGCCCACCACCAGACGCGGGAGCACTCCACGACTCTTCTCCGACCTTCAGAGTGCCCCCAGGAGGAGCTTAGCGCACGCCCGAGGCCGGCGAGTCTCGCCGGTGACCTGTTCTTCCAGGACCCTCTGTCGCCGTTCGATCAGCCCCCTGCTCCAGATTACATCGTGACCGTTCGTTCGTGGAGCTGCAGATAGCGTCCGATCAGAGGAGGTCTGATCCCAGCCGTCAGATCTGCACGTGGCTCGGCCCCGACCGTTGGATCAGCCCGAGAACCCCAACGCTGGAGTGCCATTTGAACCAGACCGTCAGAACCAACACGTGGCAACCATCCAGCTGGTCCGCATAATAAAGGGTAATTTGCCCTTAGGCCCCCTTGCTTCTTTTATTTCGCTTTAGTCCTGTAAATATTTAGTGTAGTTGTTTAAGTTTTGGTACATTTGCATAGAGGACCCCGTACTTTATTTTCCTTGCATTTATGCCCCTGTGCGTTGTGTGACACGTGCTTCGTCACGTGCTTTTCTGGTTTATTTGCAACTCATGCCCCTGTAGTTCTGACTGTTATCAATGGAATGAATGTTTTAGTTTATTTGCATTTATACCCCTGTGCGTGATTTATTTCGACATGTACGTGATATTTTTGGGTTATTTGCAGATAAGCCCTTGGACTTTTGGTACTTGTTACCAATAAGCCCTCGGAACTTATTTTTCTTACATTTGGGTCCCTAAGTGCCCCAGACACGCGCATCGCACGTGTTTTGCTGGGCTAATTGCACCAGACCCCCCAAACTCTTGGGTATTTGCACTTTGGTCCCTGTGCACAGTACCCCCTCTTTATTTTTGAATAAAATAGCAAATCAACTCCAAATTTAATGAAAATTGGATACATGGCTCCTGCCATGATGTAAAATTTTCTATAAATTTTGGAGACATTTTCGTCACTGTTTGATATTTTTAGAAAATAAAAAACATCTATTTTTACTATTGTTTGACATTAAAAATCACAAAAAAATATTAAATAGTGTCCAAAAATTACAAAAAAATTGTCTACTGTCCATTTTGTTGTGTTTGATTTTCTAGCCAATTTTGGCTATTTTTCATTGCTGAAAACCACTAAAAATTGAAAACATTCAAAATATTATAAAAATTCCAATAAATCCATTAAAAATCCAAAAACAATAAAAAAGGGGCCTAAATTTTCCTTGATTTATTCTCTTTACAGGAAAATTACCTCCAAGCTAATTTAGGGCTTTTAGATATTTTATCTAGGCATTTTTAGCTCGGATGGACAGTACCTTTGATTTCAGCTACTGTTTGATTTTTAGAAAATTAAATAAACATCAGAAAATTCTCAAAAATTCACCAAAAACACTAAAAAATATAAAACAGATAAAAATATTTTTGTTTGAATTTTTGATTGACTTTTAGTGCATTTAATAATTTGTTGAAGTTTGTGCTTGGTTGCTTTTCTCATTTTCTTAATAAACTAAAAAAATTCCAAAAAAATATAAAATATTCAAAAACCACCAAAAATATTTTCTTCTTTTATTTTAGCTTTTTTGACTACTTCGTAGGCCGAGAGGCCAACCCGTGCTCCTTGAGTTCGACCCTGGTCGCTATACCAGGTTAATCTAATAGCATGACCGCTATTTTGTGTTTTATCTGTTTTATCTCTATTAGTGGTTCACATTTTTCTTGATTGAGCCGACTTGTTCGCGTGAGTCGCAACGACCAATTTAGCACCTATACCCTAGCCTTCAGGTGCTCATCAGAATGGCGCCGTTGCCGGGGAGCACGGCTTAGTAGTCGCTTTTCGAGTTTTTCCGCGGCTTTTTCTTTTCGCGGCTTTTTGTATAGATTTCTGTAGATATATTTTTCTGATATTTTCTTACAATAATTTGGTCTGACCACTCTGTTCTTTCTTGCGAGGGCCCAGGACCGAGGCAGCCGATTTCGAGAAGCCGACACAACCGCGAGACTCGGAGGCGGCTCCCTTCTGCACGGAGCCGCAGGAGAGAGCGAGAGAGAGAGAGAGTTGAGTGGGTGAGGTTTAGATTAGATTTTTGAGTATTATTGTAATAATACAGGGACTCAGACTGGACACTTTGGACTTAGCGGGTCTGTTTCGCCGAGCACCGGTGTGCTCGGGGGACCCTTAGGAGTTTTTCGCGGCTTTTTACGCGGTTTTGCTTTCTTCTCTTTTTACTGCCTTTTCCGGTGTTTACGCGGTTTTTGATCGAGCCCCTAGCCGTAGGATTTTCTGCTTGATTGTGACGTAACTCATAGGATCCAAACACCCTAATATAATTGCCTGTTCCTATAGTGCGGTAATTGGACCTATAATAAAAATAATAATAAAATAGCCGTTCCATCACCTCCGAGCCTACGCGCCGCGAGCCCACCCCATCAAGCGCTACTCCTGAATTCGACCTGTCGAGAAGAGGAGGGGTGGGTCTAGACCGGACCCTTTGGATTGGAGGCTGGTGGTCGGCTAGCCGTTCTTTCGAGTAGCACTGCTGTTTAGGGACTCGGTTTTCTGCCTGCATCATTTAGGTAGTTTACTTTCTGTCTTTACATTTATGCACGGATCATATTGCATGTAGAGTGCTGGAGACAGGTATGCCTTTCTGACTTTGCATGCATCATTGATTTCATCGTGCATCGGCTTTTTCGTCTTCTCCCCCCTGTTTTGGATTAAATAACCAGGAGAACCGAAAAATTCGTTAGGCGTTTGTTTGCTATTTGAAAAATATTAAAAAGAAAAATCATAAAATTGGGACTGGATAAAACTATTGACCCTAAAAGACACTCACCCTAAAAATTTGTCTTGGGGAAAGCAACCCCCTCATTGTATGGTTTGGATGCGCGAGAGACTGACCCATACCCTAGGTAGAGCCCTCCGGTGCTATTTCTAGCTGACTACCGACTCTTCCGTGGGGGCCAGTCGGTTGGGGTAGCATCGGGTATCCTAACAGGTCACGTAAGCGCTCTGATATTTTGTGTGTTCACCTAATAAGAATTGACAAGATAATTTGACCGAGCTTTTACGGTCTTCAGCTTGCGTTGCGTTGGTGAACCGGGGGTTTGCATTCTGATCATAGTTTCTCCAGATCTCATCCGCACTACTCGCCAGATCAAGATGATGGGTAGACGCTCTCTTAGGCAGCCTCTGGCTGCACCGCTTTCGGGTACGTCTACCCGATCATCTAGGTTGGCCCGCGAGAGCCGAGACCAGCTCTCCGAGCCCGAGTACGACTCCGCCCTGTTCCCCCTCGATCCCCTTTCTTTCGGACCTGAGTGACATGAGCCCGAGGAGAGATTAGCAGATTTGACAGCACCTGAGTTGGGCTCATTTGATTTTGCAGACGTCATGGCCGGTAGTTCTGAGGATCACCCTGGAGGTCCACGAGGAGATCAGCATTTTGTCCTGGACCAGGGAGCGATCAACTCCACCCTGATCGCCTCTTTAGAGAGCGTTCAGCAGCAGTTACGGGATCAGGGAGCTTTCATGATCGAGATGAGGAGAGAGTTGGAGCGACTCAGAGCAGAGAGAGATTAGAGCGAGCCTGAGGACGGACCAGATGCAGAGGCACGAGCCGCAGCAGCCGCAGCCGTCGCAGCGGTAGCGGCCGCGGCAGGAGGACCACCGAGATCGATGCGGGAGTTGCACAACCCCGGATCTACACTTATGCATCATTGGGTAGTGGTGCCTGCTATCGTGGGGGACTTCAAGTTCCCCCCGAACACCCTGCAGATGCTCCCCCGTTTTCACGGACTTGCCACCGAGGAGCCCCATCTCCACCTCCAGGAGTTTTTGATGATTTGCAGTACTGTCCACGACCGCCATGTGGACCAGGATACGATTCGGATGATCGCCTTCCCCTTTTCACTGGCAGATAGAGCATCCACCTGGCTGAAGCATCTGGGGAAGTTTGTCTACACCTGGGAGCAGCTCCGCACCGAGTACTTGAACAAGTACTATCCACTCGGGCGGACGAATGCAGCGAGGGCCCTGATCAGCAACTTCTCCATGCTCCCCAACGAGCAATTCCATGAGGCATGGGAGAGGTTCCGAGAGCTCACAGATCGATGCCCGCACCATGACATTTCAAAGCCGAACCTTGTGCAGAGCTTCTTTAGCGGGTTGACACCAGAGCTCCAGGGCCTGGTGAATGCTTCTTGCGGCGGGTCCTATTTCGCCAAGGATCACGACCAGGTCTGGGCCATCTTCAAGGATATGGCCGAGAATTATATGGTGATGTCCCAGACCCGGTTGTACACACAGGGGAGACCCCAGCAACAGCCAGGATCCGTGCAGTACCAGAGGATAGCACGGGTCGACACCGGTCCATCCAGTTCATCCGCAGTTGCAGCAGCACAGGCAGAGTCGTCCGATGCGGATATGGGTATTATCAGCGAGAAGTTGGACCGGATGGAGCTGATCGAGAAGAAGCAGCGCCAGGGTATCACGCAGATGGAGCAGATGGCACAGACTCTGAGCGACATGAAGACCTAGCTCATGTGTCTCCAGGAGGCACAGACGGCTTCACAGCCCCGTCTTCAGTCGCGAGGCGATACCGGCGGCAGCAGCAGCTCGTCCCAGCGCTCCAGCTCCTTTCAGCAGCCTAGACAGGTTCACCTTGTACAGGCGGAGCCGTACCAGCCGCAGCAGCCCTCTTACCAGTCACCACCATCTCCAGACATGCAGATGGTGGTATACCAGCCGGATCAGCCTCTGGCAGTACTCCCGCCAGCCCCATACGATGCAGAGCCGTTGATGGATGTCAACGGGATTTGGTATGACCGCCCCCAGCCTGGGATCCGACGAGACCATCCCGGATTCAGGTGGGGGAGTGGAGGTACCCAGCCCCAGCAGCAGTCATCCGGTCAGGGAGGGCAGTATAAGCCAGCAGAGAGATCACCAGCAGCAGCAGCCCCCAGCCCACCAGCCACAGCAGCAGTCATCCTTCGTTCCTCATCCCTATCAGCAGCAGGGACAGTCTTGGAGACGTGAGCAGCAGGCTCACCAGGCACACCAGCAGCAACATCCTTCCTCCTACCCCTCTTACCAGCAGCACCAGTTCCAGCAGCCTCAGCACCAGAGAGGCTACCCGTCGGGCTCCCATGAGGGCCCCGCTTTGGATGACATAGCCCGCCTCCTTACGGACCAGCAGGTTACCTTCAGACGAGAGATGGACGAGTTCCGCCAGGAGATGCGGGACCTGATGAGAGGGAAGGCCGCCATCCCTGCACAGATAGAGCCGAATCCGAATAGCCTGAAGAGGAAATCTGAGCAGGTAGTTGACACTGAGCATACCACTCCTAGTGATCCATTTGATGATATGTCTTCAGATCTGTTTGATGCTGATTTTGTTACACTTAGGAGCGGTAGAGCACCAGCAGGCGGTGCCTCATCTGAGCGACGACTCGAGGATCCACCCAGGGCGCCAGATGAGGAGGAGGAGAGCGAGACTGAGGCCACACATGATGATGACGGTGGTACTGATGCCACAAAGGATGCTGATTCCACCGGTGCTACTGAGGCCGCCGCTTCACCGGTTCGAGGAGGTGGTGCTGATGCCACCAGAGGAGCCGAGCCAGCCCGCGGTACTGAGGCCGCGAGACGTCCAGTAGCAGAGCCAGCCCGTGGTGGTACTGAGGCCACCGGTGTTTGTGTAGAGAGATCAGATGTTTTTCATCATTCTCATGTATCTCAGAACACTGTTGTGAATAAAAGAAAAGGTTTAGTTTCTTCTGGTCCCACTGTAGTGCTTGATGTATGTGTGGATCCGGCCGTCGAGCCGTCTAGACCTTTTCCTAGTCCTTCATCTGCGAAGGACCCTGTGATCCCCTTCCCTAGAGCCCTTCAGATGGGGAAGGGGAAGAAAAAAGAAAAAGACCCAAAAAAGAGAGAGCAGGAGGAATTCAACCAGAGCATGATCGACAGATTTCATATCCAGCTGACCCTCCAGGAGGCTTTACAGCACATCCCCCTTCTTCAGCGATCTTTGAGAGACAAGACCACAGTCAGGAGGAGGAGGAACCACACTTCAGAGATTCATGTGCTGACGAGAGCCACGTGTTTTGCGATCCAGAACGGTCTGCCGGCCAAGAGGCCAGATTCAGGGGCCCCGTATGTCATATGCCAGATTAGTGAGCAGGGGTTCGACCGGACTCTATTGGATAGCGGATCGTCGATCAACCTCCTTCCGGCAGCCCTTCTCGATCGCTTCGAGTTGGGCACTCTTAGACAGAGCAGGACAGTCCTTCAGTTTGCTGATCGATCTGTCAAGAGGCCGAAGGGGTTGTTGCGAGACGTTATCGTCACGATTCAGGGCTTGAAATTCCCCGTGGACTTCGTAGTGTTGGACATGGAGATCCCTGATTCAGTGGCCGATACCCCCATCATCCTTGGTCGTCCGTTCTTGGCCACAGCCAAGGCGGTGACTGATCATGATAGCGGGAAGGTATACTTTCACGTCGAGGGCGAAAGTATACAAATAGAGACGGTCGAGGACTACAGAGCCAGAGAGAGCACGCTCAGAGGCCAGCACAGATTCAGAGCAGCTGACAGAAGACGGGCCAGACATCCACCAGAACTGTGATTTTGTGATCACAGACGATGAGGCAGCATGGGCAGACCCTTCCGCACAGGCCATCCTCTCATTTCCAGACACCACTGATTCAGAGATGACAACAGAGGAGAGCTTGGAGAGCACAACCCTGGTCCAGGATATAGCAGAGGCAGCAGAGCCGATTCTCGACCGCGACACGGTTGTTAGTGATGGTGGTACTGAGGCCACCTTGTGTGATGGTGGTACTGAGGCCACCTTATTTGATGCAGATCCCTCGGATTCAGAGTCTGATTGGGCAGATTGTGATGATCAGATGCCAGACCTGAGTCCCCCAGAGCCTACAGATGAGGAGGAGGTAGAGGCAGAGCAGATCAGAGACATCACAGTTGAGCAACCTCCTCCAGATCCAGTTTGCGAGAGTTCGCTTTCTTTCTCCCTGGCAGATTTGGAAGACTTAGCAGCATTGACACATTTTCTTCCGAAGCCAGAATTGCCAGCGCCCAGCTGTCCAGAGCTGAAGCCGCTCCCTACTTCGCTGAAGTATCGGTTCCTTGCGGGGGAGCCTGAGATGTACCCAGTCATCATCTCTGCCGATCTGACTGGAGAGCAGGAATCCCGTTTGATGGGGGTTCTTGAAAAGAACCGCAAGGCAATCGGATGGAGCGTAGCAGATCTCCATGGGATTAGTCCATCAGTGTGCTCCCACCATATCTATCTCGAGGAAGGGGCGAAGCCTTCGCGTGAGTTTCAGCGGCGACTGAACCCCAACCTGAGAGAGGTTGTGATGAAGGAAATATCAAAATGGTGGAGTGCAGATTTTATTTATCCCATTTCCGACTCCAAGTGGGTTAGCCCCTTGCATGTGGTGCCCAAGAAGGCGGGCATCACGACTGTGATCAGTGAGTCGGGAGAGGAGATTGCTACACGAGTACCCACCTCTTGGAGGGTCTGTGTTGACTACAGGAGACTCAACCAGGACACCAAGAAGGACCATTTCCCCTGCCTTTTATTGACCAGATCATTGAGAGACTGGCAGGGAAGAGCCATTATTGCTTCCTGGATGGGTACTCGGGCTACAACCAGGTGGCCATCGCTCCTGAAGATCAGGAGAAGACCACCTTTACCTGTCCCTTCGGTACATATGCCTTTCGACGCATGCCATTTGGGCTATGCAATGCCCCTGTGACTTTTCAGAGGTGCATGCTGTCGATCTTTTCGGACATGGTAGGGGAGTGTTTGGAGGTCTTCATGGACGATTTCTCGGTCTACGGCGACAGATTCGACTCCTGTCTTGACTGCCTAGACCGAGTACTCCAGCGATGTATTGAGTACCATTTGGTTCTATCTTGGGAGAAGAGTCACTTCATGGTGACTCAAGGGACGGTGCTTGGCCACATCATCTCCAACAGGGGCATGGAGGTTGATCCGGCCAAGGTTGATGTCATTAGAAAACTCGCACCACCGTCCAATTTGAGGCAGCTACGGTCATTCCTGGGGCACGTTGGATTTTATAGGAGATTTATTCAGGATTTCAGCAGGATTGCCCGGCTGTTGACTGACCTCTTGACGAAAGACACCGAGTTCCTTGTCGATGACAAGTGTCTTTCGTCCTTTGCGACTCTTCAGCAGTGTGTGATTGAGGCTCCTGTCCTCCAGCCACCTGATTGGTCTCTCCCATTCGAGATCATGACGGACGCCTCCGATTTTGCCGTGGGGGCAGTGCTGGGACAGAGGAGGGATGGAGTCCCGTTTGCTATCCACTACCCTAGCCGCACATTGGATTCTGCCCAGCGGAATTACACAGTTACAGAGAAAGAGATGCTAGCCGTAGTGTTCGCCCTAGATAAGTTTCGATCTTATATCATTGGATCTAGAGTGACTTTGTACACAGATCACACCGCCATCAGGTACCTCATGGCAAAGAAGGATGCCAAGGCCAGACTGACTAGATGGATCCTTCTACTCCAGGAGTTCGACATTGAGATTAAGGATAAGCCTGGAGTCAAGAATGTGGTGGCGGATCATCTCTCCCGTTTAGAGCAGCCTGAGGAGTCTGAGCAGATTGATCCCATTCGAGATACCTTCCCAGATGAGGCGATCCTTGCTATCGCCTCACTCCCGTGGTATGCCGATATTGTGAACTTTCTCGTTGCTGGGAAAGTCCCACAAGATTGGCCCAGGCAAAGGCTTGAGACCTTCCTTGCGAAGGCCAAGTCCTACCACTGGGAGGATCCCATCCTTTACCACGAAGGAGGGGATAGCGTCTGGCGTCGGTGTATTCCTCAGGAGGAACACCATAGCGTCCTCACTTACTGCCACAAGCTTGAGGCAGGAGGACATCATTCTGGGAGGAGAACGGCACAGAAAGTGCTCCAATCCGGCTTGTGGTGGCCTGCCCTCTTCAAGGACTCAGATGTGTTCGTGAAGAGGTGTACTGACTGTCAGAGGATGGGCACTTGTGGACAGCGTGATATGATGCCGATGCAGCCCATTCACTTCTGTGAGGTTTTTGACGCATGGGGCATCGATTTCATGGGTCCATTCCCTAAGAGTCAGGGATTTGAGTACATTCTGTTGGCCGTGGATTATGTTAGTCATTGGGTTGAGGCCACCCCCGCCCGATCCGCTGATGCGAGGACAATTTGCAGATTTTTGAGGAAGCACATCATCACGCGGTTCGGGGTTCCACGAGTTCTGATTTCTGATGGGGGGTCTCATTTCATCAACGACCAGGTGAAGGCCCTTGCTAGCGAGTTCGGTATAGACCATCGTGTTGCTGCACCTTACCATCCACAGACGAATGGTCTAGCCGAGGTGTCGAATAGGGAGATCAAGACTATATTGCAGAAAGTCGTCCGCCCTGACCGAAAGGATTGGTCACAGCTTTTGGACTCGGTCTTGTGGGCATATAGGACTTTTTTCAAGACACCATTGGGCACATCTCCCTTTCGCCTCGTATATGGCAAGCCGTGCCATTTACCTGTTGAGCTGAGGCACAAGTCACTTTGGGCAGTTACAGATATTCTTATGGATCCAGATGGTGTAGGAGACCAGAGGAGGGCAGAGCTAGCTGCCCTGGAGGAGCTTAGAGATACAGCTTTCTCAAACAGCCTACAATATAAGGAGAGAGTAAAGGAGTGGCATGATTCTCACATCAGCCACAAGCATTTTGAGATTGGACAGAGAGTATGGTTGTTTGATGCGAGGCTTCGATTATTTCCAGGGAAGCTACAGAGCAAATGGAAGGGACCCTACTTGGTCAGAAAGGTACACGACAACGGTAGCATTGATATATCCGAGTTGTCTTCTGAGAGTACCTTTCGAGTGAACGGCCAGCGGCTCAAACCATTTCTAGATCATGAGCCGCGGGTCGTTGATCTTGCCCCGATTCATTTTGCGTGAGATGTTGTCTTTGACTCACATCTAATGCATCTCACGCCTGAGTTTCATTGTTCCTCCGCCTTGTATAGATCCAGATGTCTATATCACTACATTCTTTAGTCCCACATCCCTTTCTTTATCTTGTGATTACGCTATACTTAGGGTGTACTTTACCCTAAGTATAGGGGGGATGTGAGACCTTTGGGGTATTTCTTTTGTTTCCTTCTACCCCTGATTTTGCTGCCTATACTTAGGGATATTTTACCCTAAGTATAGGGGGGGGGCAGACTCTGTATCTTCTTCACTCGGATTTCCTTCATGAACAGCTTGCTATACTTAGGATTAGTTAATCCTAAGTATAGGGGGAAACCACCGAGTTCCTCTCATTCTATTCATTTATTCATTTCTGTACTTAGCCATTCCTTTTCACTTCCCTTTTTACTAAGCACGAGTTATGTCTTCTTCATCGCTCTTGATCACTCTGAGGACATCGTTCGAGCTAAGTATAGGGGGGTGTGTATATATTTCATATATACTTTAGCCATAACTCGTACTTTGTGTGAGTGTGTTAATAAATAAAATGGCTAAAAATCACAAAAATTAAAAATTTTTCATGTACATAAACTTCTTTTATTTGCACATACATAGCTAGTGTACAAAATTATTTTTGTAAAAATGTTTTCAAAAATCTTTTGTGTAAAGTTTGTGTAAATATTTTCTTATCAAAATTATGTATATAGTACAAAATTTTTCCAAAATGTTTTGAAAATCAAAAGTTTGCAAAAATCTTGTGTAAATGATTGTCAATACTTTTGCAAAAATTGCACTTCATGCATCCATCCATTCATGATTTCAAAACATTTTTCAAAAATTTTGCACGATTGTAAATATTTGTAAATAGCATCTTTGTATATATATGTATATAGTTTTTCCTGGATGAGAGTTGACATTTAAACTAAGCCTGGAATTAAATTGAGAAATGGAGCTTGAATAAGATCTTAATCCACCTAACTCTAAGAGGAACCTTATAGGGCTTAGGGTTAAGGCTTTTCAGGTCCATAAGGACTTAATTCTTTGAGTCCACTAGGCTATGAGCATATGTCATCTTGATGAGCCTAAGTAGAGCATTTAACAACACACGCATGACTCTTAGAGACAATGGCTTGACTTGCACCAGCACTTTACACATGGCTCTCCACGGATGAGGTGGTGAGGAGGCAGTTTCCTTTGGCTTGGGGTAGCATATGAGGGTAGTACTTCTAGGCGGAACCTCTCTTCTTCTTCTAGTGAAGGAAGTGCATCTCAACTTGGTCTAGTGGTGATGAAGGCTAAAGACAGAAGCCGTGGGTTGCAATAAAGCTTCAAAAGAGGGATAGTCTACTGGCTCAAGAGGAAAATTTCTTGTATATATGCTGCACCATGTAGATATGTTGTATAGAAGCACTTGAAAAAAAAATTGCAAAATACAAAAAGAACTCCAAAAAAGTGGTGGGTCGGATTGAAAATTTAATAACCCCACCGGAGTGTATATAGTCAAATAAAGCAAAAGCTTATGGTATCCATGTACATCTCATGAAGCTTGCAGCGGGAGACTTAGCTACACTGGCTGAGCTTCCAAAAGTCTATACTTCTTCCCCCTCTTCTTGAGCCGGTTGCACTTGAACTTAGAAGGGAATACCCCGCTTCTCGAGGAAAGAGTTGCTAGACCGAGGCATTAGAATTACCAGGTTGAGGGAGGTTGTTTCTTTGTTACTTCTGAGGTGGGGAGCTACATATCACTTACACTGCATGGCAAGATTCATAGTCATTAGAGTTTGTGTATGTAGACTTGTTCTGATCTGGTTTATTGAGGAGTCTTGTCCATAGATTGGTGGAACTTAGAGGCTGTTGAGTTTTAAGCTTAAGTCTAAATAAGGTTCCGACACATTAATAATCCAAAGATCTGATCGAGCTCCATAATTCAATTTAATGAAGGAAAGTTTAATATTCAACATTGATCCATGTACATTCCCCTCTTTTTCTTTTTCTTTCTTTCTTTTTCACTTCTTTTTCAAATAAGTGTTTGCTAAGGGACTAGCAAAGTTAAGTATAGGGGGGTGATGAATACTCATTCATCACTCTTTATTCTTATATTTTAGCTACAAAAACCTTTGCAAATGCATGTAGATGTGTGTAAATACAAATAATTATCAAAAGCATGCATTGTGTAAAAACCTATAATTAGCATGTTTTTGTGCAAAAATAAAAGAATAACGATTAAAAAGAAAAAGAGGGAAATATTTAGAATAAATATTGAGCAACCTAACCCAAGGGAGGGCTCAGCATGGGCCTGACCGCATAAAAGCCAAAGTAGAGGGAGATAGGGGCTCATGTGTGTACATATTTATGTAAATAAATAAAAAGATTTTCCTCAACAAAAATAGCTTAAATTATGCTTGTAAATACTTGTGTATATCTATAAGTATAAAAACAAAAGAAAAAGATAAAAATCAAAAAGACAAAAATACATTGTACATATACCATGTATATAAATGTACATACATATTTATTTTACCTATGTATATAAATAATAAAAATTAAATAAAAATATCTTTTTATTCCTTATTTTATAATGTAAATAAATAAAATATAAAAAGGGAATAAAATTGTACAAAAATAACAATTAAAAAAATCAAAAATCAAAACCCTATATATTGTAAATATACCTATGTATAGTACTATATTGTATATAGCTTATTTTTATTTCAAAAAAATTATTAAAAATCACAAAAAAATAGAAAAAAATAAAATAAAAATATTTCATGTTTTAAGTTTTTAGTAATTTGACCTTTTTCTACCCTAAAATAAAGAAATAAAATTGGTGTGCTTGGCGGGCTCTGATTGGTCCACGGGGGATTGTTGACCCCCGGTCAACTCTCCCCCCAGGACCACCAGAGCCGGATCCAGCGCGGCTGACCCGATTTCTCCACCTTTTCCCCGCTCGACCCGATCGCCATTCCACTTAACCCCGGGTCCTAATCCGAGATTGATCGTCCCTGATCCACGCCCGAGGTGGGTTATGGGGATCCATGCTCCGACAAGCATGCCCGGACCTCTCTTAGCCGGACCCCTAGCCATATATAGCCGTTGCTCCGCCACCCTAATGCTCCATCTTTGGTCATTCGTATCCACCTCCTGTGAGCTCCAGCGCACTCGCGAGAGTGACAGCTTGCGTCCGGCGCCGTCGAAGCGAGGAGTGGAGGCGTATCCACTGATCCGGCGAGCTACGCCGCCGTTGCTCCGCCACCAGCGTGAGCACCGAGCCTCGGAGGGAGACGCTCCTCGAGGCGACGACCAGGAGCTTCTCCAGCTCCTCCCCAGTCTCTCCGACCACCCAGGTAACCTTGTAGGTCCTTATCTTTCTTCGATTTTCATTTACCCCCAAATCACGCCGCCGCCGTCTATCTTTGATTCCGACCACTCCATCACCCCTTTCGATCATCGGAGTCGACCATCGCATTCGCCTCTCTCCGACGCACCTTCTTCACCCCTCCACTCAACCCAGCTCGCACAGGAGCTGGGAGCCGAGCTCCTCCGTCCACCACCTTTGCCGGAGCTCGCCATTTCGACCCACAGTTCACCGTCGCTACGCCTAACCGGGTCGAGGCAATTTTCCCTCGACCCGCGAATCTCTTGGTGGTCTTTGCAGGTGCTACCAAGCCCATCTGAGGGCTTCGGTCATTAAGGCCAGGAGATCCAGCTCCGCTGACCTCGCCCGAGCTCCTCGGAGCTCGGCTTGATCATCGGAGCCCACCACCAGACGCGGGAGCACTCCACGACTCTTATTCGACCTTCAGAGTGCCCCCAGGAGGAGCTTAGCGCACGCCCGAGGCCGGCGAGTCTCGCCGGTGACCTGTTCTTCCAGGACCCTCCGTCGCCGTTCGATCAGCCCCCTGCTCCAGATTACATCGTGACCGTTCGTTCGCGGAGCAGCAGATAGCGTCCGATCAGAGGAGGTCTGATCCCAGCCGTCAGATCTGCACGTGGCTCGGCCCCGACCGTTGGATCAGCCCGAGAACCCCAGCGCTGGAGTGCCATTTGATCCAGACCGTCAGAACCAACACGTGGCAACCATCCAGCTGGTCTGCATAATAAAGGGTAATTTGCCCTTAGGCCCCCTTGCTTCTTTTATTTCGCTTTAGTTCTGTAAATATTTAGTGTAGTTGTTTAAGTTTTGGTACATTTGCATAGAGGACCCCGTACTTTATTTTCCTTGCATTTATGCCCCTGTGCGTTGTGTGACACGTGCTTCGTCACGTGCTTTGCTGGTTTATTTGCAACTCATGCCCCTGTAGTTCTGACTGTTATCAATGGAATGAATGTTTTAGTTTATTTGCATTTATACCCCTGTGCGTGATTTATTTCGACATGTGCATGATATTTTTGGGTTATTTGCAGATAAGCCCTTGGACTTTTGGTACTTGTTACCAATAAGCCCTCGGAACTTATTTTTCTTACATTTGGGTCCCTGAGTGCCCCAGACACGCGCATTGCACGTGTTTTGCTGGGTTAATTGCACCAGACCCCCCAGACTCTTGGGTATTTGCACTTTGGTCCCTGTGCACAGTACCCCCTCTTTATTTTTGAATAAAATAGCAAATCAACTCCAAATTTAATGAAAACTGGACAAATGGCTCCTGCCATGATGTAAAATTTTCTATAAATTTTGGAGACATTTTCGTCACTGTTTGATATTTTTAGAAAATCAAAAACATCTATTTTTACTACTGTTTGAAATTAAAAATCACAAAAAATATTAAATAGTGTTCAAAAATTACAAAAAAAATTGTCTACTGTCCATTTTGTTGTGTTTGATTTTCTATCCAATTTTGGCTATTTTTCATTGCTGAAAACCACTAAAAATTGAAAAACATTCAAAATCTTATAAAAATTCCAGTAAATCCATTAAAAATCCAAAAATAATAAAATAGGTGCCTAAATTTTCCTTGATTTATTCTATTTACAGGAAAATTACCTCCTAGCTAATTTAAGGATTTTAGATATTTTATCTAGGCCTTTTTAGCTCGACTGGACAGTACCTTTGATTTCAGCTACTGTTTGATTTTTAGAAAATTAAATAGACATCAGAAAATTCTCAAAAATTCACCAAAAACACTAAAAAATATAAAACACATAGAAATTTTTTTGTTTGAATTTTTAGTTGACTTTTAGTGCATTTAATAATTTGTTGAAGTTTGTGCTTGGTTGCTTTTCTCATTTTCTTAATAAACTAAAAAAATTCCAAAAAAATATAAAATATTCAAAAACCACCAAAAATATTTTCTCCTTTTATTTTAGCTTTTTTGACTACTTCGTAGGCCGAGAGGCCAACCCGTGCTCCTTGAGTTCGACCCTGGTCGCTATACCAGGTTAATCCAATAGCAGGACCGCTATTTTGTGTTTTATCTGTTTTATCTCTATTAGTGGTTCACATTTTTCTTGATTGAGCTGACTTGATCGCGTGGGTCGCAACGACCAATTTAGCACCTATACCCTAGCCTTCAGGTGCTCATCACTTACCCATTTTGAGTCGTAGATGGGATAGATGATGCTTGCGTCACACCATTTCGTGATTTCTTTCATGACGACAAGTCGAAGGTTAGGATTCAGCCTTCTCTGAAATTCACGAGACGGCTTAGCATATTCTTCTAGATAGATATGGTGTGAACACAAGGCTGGATTTATCCCTCGGAGATCTGATACGCTCCAACCAAGTGCCTTGCAGTTCTTTTCTAGAACCTCGAGAAGCTGAGATTCCTGATCCGAATTCAGCCTGCTGCTGATGATGACCAGATACATTTGTTCTTCACCCGCAAGGAAAGCATACTTCAGGCCTGCAGGAAGTGGCTTGAGTTCTGGTTTTGACCTGTCCACTTTATCTGTCACCTCAGATACCATGCTGGCGGTAGAATGTGCTTCTATGAAGCTGCTACCATCCTCATCATCTTGTTGAGATCCCAGTGATGTGCCGAACGGTTCTGCGCTAAGCTGATTGTGTTCGGTCTGGAGTGACTGCTCGAGTAGATGTGGCTGCATCTGAGAATCTGTCTCCCAAGAATCGACGGAGCATAAGCTGACTGCGCATTCCAAGTCCTCCTCAAGAGTGAGGATTTCTCGGGTCCATGGATCGTCCAATGATAAGGCTGAGTCTCTGATCTCCGCAATAAAATCACAGTCTGCTTCACATGCTGCCTGGCTCTCATCAGTTGTGGCATTCGGCTCTCTGTTCATGTTTATCGTGATTTGCTGGGTGTTCGAGCTGAAAGTAATCTTGCCAGACCCGTAATCAACCACGGCACCTGAAGTACGAAGGAATGGTCGGTCAAGGATGATAGGAGTCTGGAGCAAGGGTGCAGGTGAGTCCATATCAAGGACAACAATATCATCTGGGAACTGCATCTCCTGCACTTTAACTACGATGTCTTCCAAAGGACCTCGGGGCCGCTTGACGGATCGGTCAGCGAACTGAAGGATCATGCGTGTTTGCTTGAGCGGACCCAGCCCGAATTCTTGCATTAAAGACGAGGGCAGAAGGTTGATGGAAGATCCACTATCGAGGAGAGTGCGCTCGAAGACCTGGTCAAAAAATCTCACAACTGATCAGAGGTGCTCCTGTGTCTTGCTTCTTCTGTGGGAGGTTGCTGATGGCTGCAACAGTGGCCATGGATAGAACATGCTTTTCTACTTCTTTGCGTCTGTTCTCAAGTGCTGGGCGACGCTTGTTGGTACATGCCTCCTTTAGCCCTTTCTTCACAGCTGGCATGTACTCCACAGCCTTTAATAAGGGTATCTCAACTGTCAGCTTGTCTAGTATGTCCACAACTTCTGGATCAGACAATGCTTTTTTTCGTTTTGCAATTTTTTTGGATTTTTCTATTGCATGAGGAAAAGGAATATGTACATCTCGAGCAGGAGAAATAGAGTTCTTATTTACATCAAAATCATCGCCCATAGAATGTTGTACATCTGCACTACAAAAAGGAGTACAAACTGTATCCTGGTGTGCTGGTGCTTCATGGCGATCAAAAAGGGTAACGTCTGCTCCGTCGGCTGGCGAGGGATCGACTGCTGCTGGCGGCTCCTCCACGGCTGGCACGGCTTTGCTTCGGCTGCAAGCTTCTTTTTGTTGTTTTTGATTTTGCTGATTTTTTGTATTTTCTGCTGAGGTTGCTGCAAATGCACGATGGCTGGACTGGCTTCTCCTTCTTCTTCCTCCTCACCTGCCCCTGGAGCTGGCACGGCTGATGCGGAAGATGACGATCCACCTGTTTCTTTATTCACCCCAATCATCGTAGCAGACGGAGGCAAGGCCCTACCGCTCCTGAGAGTAACAACATTAGAATACGCAGTAACAACATTTTCTGACACGGAAAAGACATTACTTTCTACCTGCTCTTTCTTCTTGAAATTATTGGGGTTGGCTTCGACCTGAGCCGGAATGGCAGTTCGGGTGGCGGTCAGGTCATCAAGCCGCTTGGTCATCTCCGCTAGCCCTTTGACAAGCTGGGCTAGACAATCCATGGTGGGGTTTGCAGGGGATACTTCAGTCGGTTCAGCGTGTAGACCACGCTGTTGTTGCATAGATGGGTGTGGAGGCTTTTGCTGTTGGTTCTGAGGCGGTGCATGAAGTTGAAGTTGTTGATATGAGGAAGGAGGATACTGCTGATATTGTTGAGGCGGGACAGCCGCATACTGGTGAAACGGCTGTGGATGACGGTACTGCGGCTGCTGCTGGTGTGGAAAATTCTGCCTCCACTGGTTTGCATACTGGGGAGGCTGATGGTACTGCTGATGAGGCTGAGAGGACTGCCCAAAGCAACCACCCTGAGGTTGGTGGTATTGCCGGTTGGCAAATGGCTGACCCTGGGGTTGTCCCGTAGGAAGGGTCGGCTGCGCATCGTGACTCCATACCCCGTTCACTTCCTGAACCAGGGGTGGTGGTGGAAACACTGAATCAGATCCTGATATAAACTCTGGTTGATACACAACCATCTGCTGCTGCGGCTGGCTTTGATCGGGTGCCTGCACGTAGTACACGTGCTGGACTGCCGGTGGTTGCTGGCTCGGCTGAGGCTGATGTAGCGGTGGTTGCTCATCTTTCCTCTCAGCTGGAGCTTCGAGTGGTGCGGCCGACTGAACAGAATTGATGGTACCTACCAGCAGTTCTAACTGCTTGGTGATGTGATCCAGCTTGTCTAAATTCTGAGTCCTCTTCTCGATCACAGCGAGTTTTTCGAGATCCTGTGATCGCTTCTCGATGATGTCAACTTTAGAGAGATGGCCCCCGATGATGCTGAGGTTGGAGCTCTCATCTCTCTCTGCTTCCTTGGATGCTGCCATGTGCACTTGTTTTTGAAGGATCTGGGGCTGCTTCTGATATGCCTTGGATGAAGAGAGGGCGGCCTCTCCTTCGGCCATTTCTTCAAATATCTGCCAGACTACGTCTTCATCCTTATTGAAGTGTGAGCCTCCACATGCTGCGTCTACGAGCCTTTGGCTTTCAATGTTCAGTCCCCCAAAGAAGTGCTGGACCAAGCTGGTCTTCAGAATATCATGATGGGGACACTTCTCCTGCAGGTCAGTGAATCTCTCCCAAGCCTCATGTATCGACTCGTAGGGTCCTTGGGAGAAATTACTGATTCGGGCTCGCATCTGGTTGAGCCGACCTAGAGGGTAATATTTGTGCAGAAAGGCGGACTTCAGCTCCTCCCAGGTCGTCACAACCTTCCCCAGATGATTGACCCAATAGAGGGCCTTGTCCTGTAGGCTGAAAGGGAAAGCCATCATCTTGACAATGTCCAGAGGGACATTGGGATAGTGGGTAGTACGACAAATGCGGGAGAATTGCTGCAGGTGAATGTACGGCTCCTCGTTGGTGTTTCCATGGAATGCAGGGAGAAGAGCAATGAATTGGGTCTTCATCTCAAAGTGAGCGTGTACCGGTGGAATGAGGATCCACTCGGTCATCTGGCTGTCTCCCGGATTGTATGTTTCTTTAAGTGTTGGCTTTGGTGGTGGTGGAAATTCTAGATCATCATCATCTGCACCACCACCTCCTCCTCCCCTGCCTCCTCTGCCTCTGCCTCCTCCTCCATCGTCTTGGTTCATCATATCATTCAACATATCCTGGAAGGCTGTCTGTGTGAGTGCCTGTTCGGTCAGCTGCTGCTGGATGGCCTGGATAGATGCCAGTAACTGTGCATTGACTTGATTCTGATCTGGCACCTGTCCCTCTGGTTGGGGTGGTTGCTGACCCTTGCCCTTTCCTCCTGGAGCCATGTCAGGGTCTGAGTCGGACGAGATGAACTCCGGAGTAGTCTCCAGGGCTCACATTGTCTTCTATCTGCATAATGAGATAGTCCTGATCAGACTGCTTGCAATTAATGTTCAGCTGCCGAGATGAAGCTGGAATTCAGGTCAACCCCAGCATGTTGTGAATGGAAAAGGATGTAGACTGTAATCGACTTCCATTCACAACGGCGAAAGTGGGACAAAAGTGATCCCAGTTTATTGGGTGGCCAAGAGAAAGGTAGAAAACGAGGAGTCTGGAGATTGATCCGCAAAGTCCGGATCGGGTTCTCGAGAATCGCCTCGAACTTATTGGCGGAGTTGAGTCCATGGAATCGATGTGGGTGTCGGCATGGTCCCGACGGAAACCATCCATGGATCAACTTCGCGAAGTATAAGAGAAGATCGGATGTTGGATGAAAGATACGATGGTCAACGAGGAATAAAAAGGAGTGCAAAACAGTAGAAAGGCTCAAACTGAGCGGGGGTCAAAGAGGAGTGACACAATGTGCGCAAAGGCGCGGGACTTGATCTTTGAACCTTAATCTAGATCCATACAAACACAATACAAAATCAGGTTCACCAACTCACGCCATGTGAAGCCGTAAAGGTTCGGCTACTTATTATCTTTTCAGTTTTAGAGTTGTTGTTTCATGCATATCTTATAACAAGTCCTTAGTACGCTACCCTATAGGAGAGAGAGTACTGCCGGAAGGGTATCCCGTACTTGTCCTCCTCCTGTGTAACCTGTAGTCTGTACTTTTTGAAGTCCTTGTAACCCTTCCTGGATCCCTAATCAGCCAAAGAAATAGAGAGAGGAAGCCGATAGGCGAAACCACTACTTCGGTCCTCGCTCGCAACGGAATCACCCGTGAGCGTACAAGAACCTACTCGGACGCAGGACGATGAGACAGACACCCCCGTGAAGGCGTGGCCTATGCTCGATACTTCGGACAGGATCGATGCTCTACACAAGAGAGAGTCATCAATAGTGACCAAGCCCTACTCGCCTATGTACGATAGAAGCGCCATTACTTCGGAAATCCAGGCGATACACAAGGCAGTTGCAGACTGGGTTTTTGGCTCTAATCCTTGGGGGGTCGCACTCGCTCAAGGGAGTAGGGTTTTGGTCCCCCTCCAAGGTACCTGAAAACAATGAGGGCTTTATGAACCCGGTACAATGATAGTCCATTACAGATTTTAATTAAGGTCAAAGTTTATTTAGCAGTCCCCTGGTTTTAATTTTTGGGTTTTCACTTTTTTTGAGTCTGTTTCATACCAGCGCCTAACATTTTTGTAGATTTTCATTTAAGTCCTAGGTGCTCAAAATCAGGGGGAGATAGCGGAAAAGCCGTGCAAGTTGGTTCTATGATGGAAATCTCACCATTGAACCGAATGATGCATGCTGAGTTAGAAGACTTACAGTGCATCCCAGCTCTCTCCATGTGGTATGCAAAACAGAATTTTTAAACCTATCTACATGGCGGTGTGCATTCGACAAAATCGCCCTAAACATTCGCTGCTATTAACGTGAAGAACCACAAGCTGGTCACTTATCTTTAACCTAAGGGTCCGGTCTTGGCTTACCCCTCCTCTTCTCGACACACTCGAGTTCAGGAGTAGCGCTTGATGGGGCTCGCTCACGGCACAAGAATTAAGAGATAAATAACCGAGCTGTTTAAGTTTGACTAGATCCATACGAAGTAGACTATAGGAACATGCATTCTTATTAATGTTTGGACTTAGCTACCGAGTCAAGCAACCTATATCTAGGGGCTCCAAGCACACAAAACAAAGTAAAATAAAGGCGGAAAGTACAAAACAACGGAAAACAAAGAAAAGAAGGCGGTAGAAAACACGGGAAAACAACGATGAGGCCCCCAGGTGAACAGACACCCGGGCACTGGACCTCATTGTGAAGAGTAGACTCCTGTTAATTATTACTTGCCAAAATTGTCTCTCTCTCACCATAAATTACAAAAATAATCCTAAGTGCTCTAAACCTATCTAATCCCCATCTCCTTGCTTCCTTGATGCTCTCTCCAAGTGGTCATGAGGTGAAGACCACCCTCCTCCAAGCTCGGCTGCCTTGGCCTCCTAAGAATCCATCCTCGCGTGGCGGGCCCTCGCATCAAGGTCACAAAAAGATTGCATTAGTATAGCTCAACCAATCAAAATAGAGCAGATATAAAATAATCACAATAAATGAATCAATCAATAGAGCATGGTGATTAATGACAATAAAAATGGCTGCTCACAAAGTCAATGATGAATCAAAAATGTACACAAGAATGACAAAATAAATTAGGCTATGCTCATTGCTCCCCGGCAACGGCGCCATCTGATAACAGGGATATTCCACAAGGGTCACCATGAATAATATACATAAGTTGTTGCCGAGGACCGCTCGCAGAATACCGGTGTTAATCAACAATTAACCCACGATGAAAGAATGAAGAAATTAAGTCCAAAAAGAAATGTGAATTAACCTTTATTACTCTACCATAAAATGTATAGTGAACAAGCATGTAGAGGTCGAACCACAGAGAGCAATACAAAAATGCAATAGCCTACATGTATCATAGGGTCATCCTTGTGTGAAGTGGGTTTTTTTTGATATCATATATTAATAAATATAGATATAAATAAATAAATATATATATATAGCTATGCATTTCTTGAGGGAATATATATATATATTTATACATAAAGGGAAGATCGAATATTTATAAAAATATACAAAAAATGGTCAACAATTCAGAATTAAAGCATTTTTGGTATTTTCATGATTTTTTACTATTTTTGTGATTTTTGGGCATTTTCTCAAAATAGTTTTAGTATTTTTAAATAGCAAAATAAGGGGAAACAAGGAAATAGGGACTGACTGTAAGTAAAATAGGGATCAAAAATAGCAAACAACCGCAAAACTTTACCACATTATTTTTCTAATAAAGATAGTAATAGAAGAAATAGGAACTGAGTTTACATTTTTCTGATTTTTCTTTAATTTTATATATTTTTTTGAAGTTTTTGTGCATTTTTCGATTTTTAAGGTTTTCCTTTTGAGATTTTTAGGGATTTTTGGACTGACACTAAACTAGGTCAAAATACACACTTGGGATTTTTTTGGAATTTTTAGAGGTCTTTTAATATTTTTTTGGTATTTTATAAGCTAGACAGTAAATAAAAGACATGTTTTTTATTTTTAATAAATGCAAAAATACAACAAAATTAAGTTCCAAAAATATGGCGTGTGAGAGCCTGTTAACAGACGCTTATATCCATTTTTGCAAGATTTTTCAAGGAAATATGAAGCACAAAAGAAATGGACAAAGCATACAAAAAAACATGGCCTGGCAGGGGTATTTTTGCAAATAAAATAATTGACAGGGGCATCCATGCAAAAATCACAATAAAAATGAACGTGTACTTTTATTTTCAGGGCCATTCTATATTTACAAAAAACACGGCGGGGTTTAAGTGCAAATTTCACGCGCCTCACGTGGGGACTACACGTGAGGCGCGGAGGGACTAAAACGCAAATATAGAAACATTAAGGGTCCTTCTGCAAATTATACAATTTATTTACAACTTGACTTTTTATTTTTGGTATTAAACTGTAAATACAAAAAGGCGGGGGAGGTGTTTGAAGTTTACCCCCTAAGGCGCTTCATCCTGCGGCGCTGGATACGCCACTTATACACATGTCGCCCATCTGACGGCGAATACCTGTTCGTCGATGAAGGGTTCGGATTAGAAACTCCTCGTGGATCTGACAGTTGGCGCGTGTCTTCATCGGACGGCTGTCGTTCAATCTGGGCCTCGCCTCCTGATCCGACGGCGCAGGAGGTGTCTGGAAGAACTAGGAAGAAGCTCGCCCCCGGTGAGCTTCGATCGAGCAGCTCGGGCTCCTCCGGGCACCTCCCTCGCATCTGAAGTGTTCTGGACGTAGCTGGGAGGCTTCCGCGTCGTCTGATGGTTCCATCATGGCTCCTGGAGGTCCGAGTCGCTCGGACGAGGTCGGTGAAGTAGCAGACCTCCAGGAACCTCTTCCTGGATCGATTCGAGCCCAGATGGGCTCTATGCTTCGTTTGACCTACAGAGGAAGAACCAGGGGAGCGAGGGCTTCCTCCTCGACCCGGGGTTTTGAAGCTTGGCAGCGAGATGGAGTGAGGCGGAGGGGCTCCGACGAACGACGGAGGTGGAATCCCGATTCGCGAAGACCAGAGGTCCTCGGTTGGTCAAAGGCGATGGATAGATGGAGAATGCGATGAGGATTGAAATGGGGTGTACGTGGCGGTTGGAGACAGTTGATTTCACAGTGAAGAAGTCGCCGGAGCGGAGCTCCGGCGAACTTCGAATTTGGGATTTTAAGCTACAAGGATTAACTAAAGACTAATCTAACAACGAGAATTAAAAACTAACATTAAAACCTAACTAAAAAGCACAAACGGGACAAATCTTATACCTGGGGGCCACCAGGGAGCAGGGCGGATGCTGGAGCTCCGCCGCGTCAAAATTCTCCTTCCTCCGGCCGACGCAAGTGGCTGGAGCACTCCCCCTGTCACGAGGAACGGTCCAAGAACAAGATCAAGGCTTTTGGTTGGAATGAAATTGGCCAAATTCGAGGAAGGAGGCGGAGCTACTTATTTATAGACATTGGCATGGAGCCTTATTGACCGGCGATTATTACATGATCCAATGAGTATCAGATTGATCCAAAGAATCAGCGGGCATCAGTGATGATTAGAGTTCATCTCTTGTGAAGGAAGCATCTTCGATTGATGGATGGTGTGCCCGGGAAAAATGGGAGAAGACGGGCGAGACGACAGGCTACATCACTTCGGGCGGCTGGGGGAGCAGTTGACCAGGGGGTCAACGAAGGCCGGCGCCCCATTGGTCCACGTCAGCCGCTAAAAGACAAAACAGGAAATTTGAGTCTAAATTGATTTATTTACCATAGTAAATGATTTTATTAGAAATTTCTTAAAACATAAAAATGTGTATTTTTTCATGTAGTATTTATTTATGATTTTTATTGAATTTTTCGGAGTGTTTTATTATGGTTTTAATTTAATAATGTGTATATGTATGTATTTACATGTATTTTTGTGTATTTTATTTTTAATTTTTTTATTTTCTTTTATTATTTCATTGGCTTATTTTATAAATTTATAGTTTATTTTTGTGAGTATAAAGGTATTTTTATTTAATTTTTAGGAGTTTGTTTACATTTTTAAATAAGTAGGTATATGCATATGTAAGTATACTTATAGGTATTTTACCTATATATTATATTTATTTTGTTTATTTAATGAATTTTACTTGTTTTTATTTTGAATTTGTATTTTTAATAAGTTATACATACTATATTCATTATGATAAAAATATAGATGAATAAAGAATAAAAGAATAGAATCCCTTTTTATTTATATACATATGGGTAGCATAGGTATTTTGTCTATGTGGCTCATAGACTTATTTTATTTTACAAATTCTTTTTTTTGGTTTTCTTAAGCTTTTAATATGTACATGTATTATAAAAATTATTAACGAGATTCTAAGAATATAAATTTATAAAAATAATGAATATTGAATAAAATGAATACTTTAATCTGTCCTATATACAAGGTGGGCCAAAAACCTAACTTCCACAGATGGACTCCAAAAATTATGAAACCAATTTTATAAAATAATTCTTGGAATGCTATATACAATTAAAGGTGAGTTTGGGTGATTTGGAGTTTTTATTTGCAAAAAATGGGTCTGTGAAGTTGAGATTTTGGCTTTTTATTCTGTGTATAAAATGTACACTGAGTATTATATTATTTTTGCACAAACTCAATTTTGTATTTTTATTTACATAATTATCTACATCTTTCATGAATAAAATTTCTTTATTTGATGGATAAAAAATTATGTACAAAATAGGTGTCAAAGATGCATAAATAAATGCATGAATGAATGAGGTATTTATTGTACACTGGCCCTTATCTCCCCCTACTTTATTCCTTGTCGACCAATACCATACTGACCTTGGTCTCGGGGTTTGGGTCATAAAATATTTGCAATATTTTATTCCTTTTTCTTTTCTTCCCTTTATTCTATAATTTTGACATTAAAAACCTTATTTTATGTACATTTAATATAATAAATCATGAATGCTATTATATACAAATTAATGCTATTTACATGCATTTGCTGGGGTTTTTAGGCCAAAATGATAGAATAAAGGTGATGAAATGGAGATTCATCAGTCACTCTGTCCCTAGATGAGATGATAGAAAGAAACTTGGCCTTTCAAAAATACTTTAAGGTGAGATGCACACCGACAAGGGACAACAAAAAGAACCCTAGCTGAATAAAGAAGCATATACTCTCTATTGCTACATCTCGCCTGATAAAAAATGAGCTATCAAGGAAGAAAAGAGACATGGGTGCTAACTTTGTCACTGGCCAGATCAACGAAATTAAGTTTGCCCAAACATTGTTAGATAATGGCTCCTCCATCAATATCATGCCCACAACTCTATTTGAGCATCTAAATCTAGGTCCTCTTAAGAAGTCTACAACCTTACTTCAATTCACATATAAATCAACTAAGAGACCTAAGGGGGAGATTCAAAATGTTGCCATCAACATAGAGGGATAAAATTACCCAGTAGATTTAACAATACTTGACATGGATGTCCCTAGAATTGGAAAGACTCCCAAATGATACTAGGGCGGTCCTTCCTGAGGACCGCGTGAGCTATATTCGATTACACTTATGGGAGAATCCAGTTTGAAAAAGTTGAACTTAAAATGAAACAAACTAGGTTTCAATGACCTAACACTAAATCTAGCTCCAAGTTTGGAAAATCAGAACCTGAGGTAGAAAAAACGAAAGCAACTGTGCGGTCATGGAGACAGAACCCAACCACAATGATAGAATCACTCTCATATGGAGAGGACATTGTTGATGATTTAGTTTGCCAGCTCATTCACACATCTACCTATACTTCCGGAGACTCCGAGGTCCCTGTTGATCTGTTAGTCCATTCTCTTTATGGACAATCCCAGAGTGAGGTACACAGATTGGACGCTGTGCTTGCCACACCAAATTCCATCTTTAGCGATCCGATCCCCAAAACAATTAAGATGGTGGCCGATATTGATATACAACAAACATCCACATCACAACTAGAATCAGCAATGAGAGAGCCAGATTCTGTGGACGATACAGACTTACCCGAGCTCAAACCATTGCCCCCTACTCTTAAGTATGCCTTCCTTGCAGAAAATAAGGGATAATTTCCGGTCATCATCAGTTCACATATGACCGAAGAGCAGAAGATCTGCCTGCTTAAAGTTTTAGAGAAAAATCGCAAGGCTATAGGCTGGAGATTGTCTGATCTTCCAGGGATTAACCCCGCCCTTTGTTGACACCATATTTACCTTGAGGATAATGCTAAACCCTCACGTTAATGCTAACGTAGGTTGAATCCAAATTTACGGGAAGTGGTTAAGACTAAGATCGAAAAATAGTGCAAGGCTGGTTTCATATATCCCATCTCAAACTCCAAGTGGGTGTCACCTTTGCATGGTGTCCCAAAAAAGTCAAGACTTCATATTATCCGCGTCGTGGCATGTCTTTGTGGATTACAGGTGCTTGAATGTCGCAACGAAGAAAGACCACTTTCCACTACCTTTTATTGATCAAATTTTGGAGAGATTGGCAGGGAAAGAGTACTTTTGTTTCTTAGACGGGTACTCGGGCTACAATTAGGTAGCCATCGTCCCTAAGGATCAGGAAAAGACTAGTTTTACTTGTCCTTTGGCACTTATGCATTCAAGTGCATGCCTTTTGGGCTTAACAATGTCCCCAACACTTTTCAACGGTGCATGATTACAGTTTTTGCCGAAATGATTGGAGATTTCCTAGAAGTCTTCATGGATGACTTCTCGGTCCATGGTGATTCATTCGATGATTGCCTAGCGTACCTGAATCGAGTCCTCCAAAAGTTCAGGGAAGTAAATCCAGTGCTCTCTTGGGAGAAAAGCCATTTCATGGTAAAAGAGGGCATTGTATTGGGCATGTCATCTCCAAGAAAGGAATGGAGGTTGACTCTACCAAGGTGGATGTGATCAAGAAACTCGAGTCACCTACCAATGTTAAACAAGTGCGGTCTTTTCTGGGGCATGCCAGATTTTATAGGAAATTTATTAAGGATTTTGCAAAAATTGCCCGTCCGCTAACTAACCTCTTAGGGAAAGATACCGAGTTCATTGTAGATCATAAGTATCTTGAAGCCTTCAAGCTTTTCAAAAAGAGGATCATTGAAACTCATGTCCTGCAAGCCCCCGATTGGTCTCTTTCCTTCAAGATAATGACAAACGCTCAGACTTCGCAGTAGGGGCGGTGCTAGGTCAAAGAAAAGATGGAATCACGTATGCTATTCACTATGCAAGCAAAGTTTTAGATCCATCTCAGAAAAAATACATTGTGATCGAAAAGGAAATGCTTGCAGTAGTCTTTGCCTTGGAAAAATTCCGATCTATATTTTTAGGATCTAAGGTGACAGTTTACACAGATCATTCTACCATTCGATACTTATTGGCAAAAAAAGACGCAAAAGCGTGACTCCTCGGATGGATACTCTTGCTTCAGGAATTTGATTTGGAAATTAAAGATAAACCTGGAGTTAAGAATGTCGTTCCTGATCATTTATCACGGATTGAAAATAACAAAATCCCTGAGTTTGAATCCATATGTAAAACCTTTCCCGACGAGTCAATTTCTACTATTGATTCTCTCCCATGATATGCCGACATGGTGAACTATCTTGTCTTCAAGAAAGTTACCCATGATTGGTCCAAGAACAGAATCTACCGACTCAAGTCATAAGCCATACACTACCATTGGAAGGATCCGTTCCTTTTATTTGAAGGATCGGATTGCATATGGAGAAGATATATTCCTTCAGAAGAATACCAAAGCATCATCAATCCCTACCATACCTTGGAGGCAGGAGGACATCATTCTGGGAAGAGGTCCACTGAGAAGATACTACAATGTGCATTTTACTGGCTGACCTTGTTTAAAGATGCCTACAATCTTGTTAGGTCGTATCCGATTTGTCAGAGAATGGGAGGGACCATTGGTCCTAAAGATGCCATGCCTATGCAACCTGTAATCATTTGTAATGTATTCGATGCACGGGGAATTGACTTTATGGGCATGTTCCCTAACACTCAACAATTTGAATATATTCTTCTCGCGGTAGATTATTTATCTAGGTGGATGGAGTTTATCCCTACTCGAACGGCAGACAACAAGATTGTATGCAAGTTTTTGAAAGATCATATTATTTCAAGGTTTGGAATCCCTAAGGTATTGATATCTGATGGGGGTATCCACTTCGTCAACGGGATGTGAAGAAGTTGACTGAGGAATACAACATCGAGCACCCTGTAGATAGTCCTTAGCATCTACAATCTAATGGCATGGCCGAGGTGTCAAACAGGGAGGTCAAAGGAATTTTATAGAAGCTAGTCCGCTCTGACAAGAAGAACTGGTCCCAAATCCTGAACCAAGTTCTATGGGCTTACCGGACGTCTTACAAGACTCCATTGGGCACCTCACCGTTTCGAATGGTATATGGAAAGCCATATCATTTGCCAGCAGAACTCGTGCATAAATCAGAATTGGCAATCAAAAAGATCAATTAGAACTGTCACCAATGAAAGAAGAACAAAGAGATGGATTTGAATGAACTATCTGAAATATGAAATCATGCCTACGAAAACAATACCATTTACAAGGACAGAGGGAAGAAATGGCACGATAAGAACATTCGAACAAAGACCTTTGTCCCATGAAAGAAAGTATGGTTATTTAATGCAAGATTGAAAATTTTCTAGGTAAATTGAAATTCAAATGGACGGGACCCTTCATCGTAAGAGAGGTGCACAATAACTGAAGTATCTCAGAGACCGCAGACAACACGTAAATTTCTATAGTCAGTTGTCAGATGCTTAAACACTTTGTCGAATCCAGTGAGCAGGTAATGCAAGTAGAACATATATCCTTCACTCAGGGCGTTGTACTAGACGAAAGACTCAAATTGCCCGGATAAACCACTCTTCAATTTTATCACTCTTCTGTATATCCATCAACTATTCATCTACTCGGTCCCCACATGTGATTATCCGATCATACTTAGGTTAACCTGAGCCTAAGTATAGGGGGACCGGTACCATTGTTTATACATCACTTCTCTTCCTTTTCTTTTATGCTCATCTATACTTAGTACGAGCTATGTCTACATTTCACTTTGTGCCATGTAGACATAGCACACGTTAAGTATAGGGGGGGTGTTTGTATATATTCTACTTTATCCATAGCTCGTACTTTAGTTGTTTTCATCTAACATCAGGGATGAGTACAAGTAGTGTATATTATGTAGGGTAAATTACAATTCGGGTCCCCATCTATGGGTCCGATCCCAGAATGGGTCCCGATCTTTAATTTATAACAATTTGGGTTACAGGATCATTTAAGAAATGGAAATTTTGGGGTTCATGACGAATATGCCCTTGTTGGGAAGGGAATGGGGGTTGGGTTTCAACTTTTAAACAAGGGTATACTCGTCATTAGCCTTAAAAAGTTCTTTACATTAATGGTCATGGGACCCGAATCGTTACAATTTAAAGATCGGGACCCATCTTGGGATCTGACCCATAGATGAGGACTCATATTGTAATTTACCCTATTATGTATATAATACTAAATGCTTTCTATAAATAATATTGATTTAAAAAAACAACAACAAACAAAAATAAAAAAAACTTTTTGTATAAAAAGGGGAAAAAAGAGAAAAAAATCACTCATGGTCTTACATTTCATCAAGCATCTCATGCATTCTTTGGTTGATTATTCCCGAAACATTCACATTCACTCAAGGCTTGAGGATTTGAAGACACTTGATTTCTATCTGAGTTAGCCAGCCTTAGTCATCAGAGTTTTGAACTTAATAATCCACACTTCCCTAGTTTGAAAGATTTGATCTCTCTATTGCAATCTTCATCTCTACCTTCAAAAGAATATGATTAGAACATCACTTTCACAACTGCATAATTGATGAGATGAGTTGAGTTATCACCTGATGAACTAGGACTAGTGATTTGAGTCTAGACCCGATCTAATGATGCTTGAGGATGGGATAAAGTTAATGAATGCTTCAAGAAGCCTGAGTGTCAGTAAACCTTAGCCAGTATGTGAACAAGTTCGCATGCTATCATTTGATATCTACCTATGTGACAGGGTGTGATGAAACTAATTTAATTATTGATCAGTGTGCGCCAGCTTTTGGTAAAAGTAGTGGATCCAGCAAAAAGAAAAGAAAAGAAAAGAAAGAAATACATTCAAAGAAAAGCTCTAGCATTACAAAGTCAAATTCAAAACAGCTTCCAACATATGACGTGCGCTCCCAATCATTTTCAAAGTTTCCACTTAGACCAAGCACTAATTAGGACCAAGGAGTCAGGCTAGCACCATAAAAGGACTTTGCATCGTATAGTGATACAAGTCTGCGTGCCAAGGTATCTTAGATACTCAAAAGAGACACACCCTGGTGTATTCCCAGAAAAATAAGTGCAGATGACTCCAAATTCTCTTGACTGACACATTGATCAACAAAAATAAAGATATACAAGTGTTGAGTAATAAGGCACTCGAGAGGCTCCTTGTTCCAATGTGAGGGAGATAAAATTATGCATAATCCTATGCCCTCCATTATCTGGTCGTCCATATACACTTTCAAGATTGACGAACCAATGAGATGGTTGAGTGAAGCAAGAATAGACTTGTTCCCTAGTGTTGAGGATTAGGTCTAGAGGAGAGTCTCATAAACTGGAACTTCAAGTGATGCCTTAACTCGACTCTCATGAAATGATGTACACTAAATTTCATCTTTATTTTTATATACAAAAAGAGAGTCTGATAATTAGAGAAGTTGGATTACTTCCGACTAGAGCATGATTGAGCTCAGAATTTTAGGATTACTTAAATTGAGGGTCTTTGAAAAATTGAGCCTTGAAAATTTACATGCACAGCTAGGGATTTACCCAACTAAGCCATTCATTGATTGATGCTTGGGGACGAGCATGGTTTAAGTACAGGGGTATGATGAATCTTGTATTCATGATGCTAAAATTGGTCAATTAGGCCTTGTTCCCCAAAATTTATATGCATTTAATAATTAATAAAGCGTCATTATCATGCATACATGTGTAAATAATATTTGCATTTCGTCATGCATAATTGCATTAAAAATCTCAAGTGTAAATGTGCTCAAAAAGCAGCAAACTTCCACAGTTATTAATTAATTCATTCTAACTCTAATTGACTTAAAACCACCTTTTTTGTGCAGATATTACTAACAAGAATAAATAAAAAATACAAAAATCACTACCTCAAATAAATGTCAAATAAAACCAAAACCAATTTTCACATCTAATGGACTAAAATGCACATATCTCCCTCACATAGTGTCCGATTTTGCTCTACTCACTTTTAAAGTACTCCATTTTCAAATACCTTTAAAACAATATCAATTTCATAAAATTCAGAGCTCATATGTGAAAGTTAGATTTTAGGCCTCTTTTGCACATTTTAGCTTTTTGGGATTTTTTAACTTGACTTTGTATGTATATAATTAACCCTTTTAATTTTACTTCTTCTTCATTTGTGTTCTTAGATGAAAGTTTTATCAAGTGAATTAAAAATCTAAATCTAGGTTAAGATTGAAATCAAAGAAATTGACAATGTCCGAGTGTCCGTTGTGAGTCATTACAAAATTCTCGAATTTCGTACCTCTATTTTATTCCCTTATTTTTTATTTATTAAAAATCTAAAAAATATACTAGTATGTAATTATTTTTTTGTATTTTATCGTATTTTTTTATAATTTTTGTTCTCTTTAAAAACCACAAAAAATTATAAAACTCTAAAAAATCGGTTTTCTATATACTTGGAGACCACCAAAAATACCACTTCATACAAATGACCTCTTTTGTTCATGGATCCTTCATGAAAATTATAAATATCGTCGAGACAAACAATTTTCATGTTGATCACTTTTTCATCTGAATTCATACTCTACTGCTTATTATTTCTTCTTCTTCTTTTCTTGTGTTTGGTCAAAGTCAATGACACGTGGCATCCTTACACTGGTCCAACACACCCCACTTAACCAAGTCATTCATTCCCCTCACCTCCTCTCTTTTTCCATCCAATCAAACCCTTTCTTCCATTGACCCTCTAGTCAACACCCCCTCCATCAAGCGTTACATGAAGAGACCCAACGTACCCACTCCTCCTTAATGAATGCCACCTCCCTCATCCTTGGATCCGCCATGCATGTAACTCCCATCATCCCATCATGTAACCGATGTACCCATGTAACCTTCTCCAGTATTTTGCAAGCCATTACACCTACTGTTTCCTCCTCCACCACCTATAAGAACTCTTCTCCTCCCGCCATTATAATCATCCGCCACTTCATAGAGTGAGAGATCTAGCCTTTAGAATCTTAGGTGACAACTGAGATAACGACCTTCTTCCATCTCCAACATGATCCAGCTAGGAGCTATTGCTATCGCATTTGCATCTCCTTGCAGTTGCTCGAGCTCTGAAGGCTTGCCGACATCATCGAGCAAAGACCCAGTCGGAGCATCATCTCCATCTCCTCCCCCAGCTCTCATTTCACAAACTCATCGGGTATACCTCCCTTCATCTTCATCATCTTCCTCCTCCATTATTCTTCATCCTTTTATTCTCCATATTTCGTCTCTCCTCATTTCATCATTTTTCGTTCACCAAATCTCTAAAAAAATTGCATTTCCACAGATAAATCGCCTATTATGGATCTAATGGTGATTTTTAATTAAGTTTTAGATGAAATTTCTTGAATCAATTAATCAAAAATTCACACCCGTTAAACAAATACCAACCAAAATAGGGGAAGTTGTGTAATCCCCTGTTTTTGGTTGGAATCCCCACGTTCTCTCTCTCCTCTTCTCATTTCTCTCTCATCTTCTCATTTCTATCTTTTCTTCTCTATTATCCTCTTCTCCTTCCTCTCTTCTTCCTCCCTACACATCCCTTACACCCACAACACCTCTTGCAACCATCTCCTTCCATTGGCCACTTGCACCATCTGCAACTGCTGCTACATTTCCATTGCATTCCACATCATCCTTCTTCCTCTTCACCGTTGTTCTACCTCTCCAACATCTTTCCACCTCCGTCCTCGCTAAGGCCAGAGCTCAGCTCCTTCTCCTTCACCATCCCCGGGAGTCTCATTCCACCTTCCCAAGATTTGTTTCGCTAACTCATGTAGGAGAAGCAAGACGTTGGAGCTTCAGCTCTTCCCACTTCGATCAGGGCCCATCCCCACCACTCCGCCTTGTCCTTCGGGCTTCCTCTTCTCCAGACGAGCGAACCACTACGCGAGGATCTTCCAGCAGCCTCCGCTTCTCCAGCATCCGGTCGTGTGTCGATCGGACCACTCGTCATCGACCCTTGCTGCCTCGGCCGACGCACCACCCAGCTCCTCTGACCGGAGCTACCACTCCTTCGCAGCCCTCTGCTCAGCCCCGACGTGCCTCCGGTGCACCACCACTGACAGCCCGCCACCCCAGAACTTCCAATCACGTGAGCAGGGCATGAGCCGTGGACTTTTGCGCCCACGCCCCTGCATCTCAACAAAATAAATCAAAGCCCTTGCCTACTGTAGCTCACACACGAGGCACACTTTTCCTTGGGTAAATAGTTGGGAGCCACTGTCCTTTATTAAAATTCGCAAGTAGGTCCCCGCACACCAGGCACATGTCCCGCACATGCGCACGTGGGGCAAATTATATCGGATCCCTTGTGAGTTTCATTTATTACAGATAAGTCCTTCTAGGGACTCTTTTGATATAAAAACTCCTATTTTTATTATATTTTAATCCTTGCCTTTTCATTTTTGCATAACTTTCTCATATGAACTCCGTTTCTAACGCATAATATGTCATTTCGAAGCTATTTTCATGCTCTTTAATATTATACAAGTTGTTGTTAGATATGAAGACATTCATTATCGATTTATTCAAGGATTAATGTGATCTTTGTAGGCTAAAATTAACTTATTGGTGCATTGATATCATGAGGAATTGGATATAGTGTAGGGGTATGTTCAAGGCAAAATAATTGATTTATTTTCTTGTTAATTGTTATCATTATTGGAGGAATAAATCCTAGGAATTCAGAGATCAACTTTTCAGAAAATTCTCTTTGTCTCTCTATTTGCAAGATTATTAATTAAGAGACTAACCTTCTAACCTACAGCCTGGATTTTAGTGATAAATATTTTCTCCAATTTATCCTTTTGATATGTACTTTATTTTTTGAGGATACTGATTAATTGAATTGGATCAAAATTTCTAGTTACAGATCCCACGCTTATCCTCACTGTTTAGTTTTACATCTCATTTCATTGCACTTTATTTTTTCGACACTGAAATTAATCGACATTTAATTATTTAATTTAATTTATAACCACACAACTAAAAAACACTGTTCCATGTGTTCGACCTTAGTAGACTTGTCAAATATAAATATTCCACAACATTCAAAGATTGTGGTTTTTGACGAACCAAATTTGCCTCATATACTAAAACAATTATCGACTATTAAAGAGGTGAATTTCACGTTCATCAGGAGGACTAAGTATTTTAACTTCAGCATCAAAGTTCAACTTTGAGTCTATTCCTTTTTACTTTGATTATGGACAGGTTGACTAGTCACATTCAGGATAAGATATCTTATGTATGTTGTTCGTCAATGATAATGTGTTGACTGATGCGACAAGAGATGCAGTAAATGAGAAGATAGAGGTTTGGAGACATGCCTTAGAGACTAAAGGATTCCGTATAAGTAAAGCTAAAACTAAATGTACACAGTGCACATTTAATGAAAACAATGGTGTAACACTCGAGGTGAAGATTGAACACGATAACATTAAGAAGAAAGATTTTTTAGATACTTGGGATTTATTTTACAACAGGATGAGGAAATTAATAGAGATGTTACTCATAGAATAAATGCAGGTTGACTACAGTGGAGAGGAGCCTCTATTGTTCTTTGTGATGAAAAAAATCCCTTTGAAAGTCAAAAGAAAGTACTGCAAAACAACAGTGAGACATGTTATTCTCCATGGATTAAAATATTGGCATGTGAACCATACACATGTAAAGATAATAACAGTAGTAGAAATGAAAATGCTAAGGCGGATGTGGGGTCATACACGAAAGATCAGATTCAGAATGATGTGATCAGAAGGAAAGTTGGTATAACTCTAGTAGAGGATAAGATAGAGAAAACCACTTAAGATGGTTTGACCAATTGTAAAGGAGGTCGGTTTATGTACCTGTTATAAGATGCGAGATTTGTGACGTTGAGCTTGCTAAGAGGGGGCGAAGAAGGTCCAATAAGTGTTGGAATGTGAATATCCGAAGGAATATTAGTTATTTGGATTTAAACCCGAGAGTTGCCCAAATCGAACTGAATGGATGGAAAAATCCGTGTAGATGACCATACTTAATTGTAGGAGAAGGCTTTGTTGTTGTTGTTGCTGTTGCTGCTGTTATATCTTCTCATTCATTATACCAACCGATCTTAACTTTATTTTTGGTACCACTTAATAAGAAATAAAGGAACAAGCTTAATATTTGTCTTGGGAGTATACTCAAAAGGTGTGGGAGCGTGATGTTGTTATGGAATTTCACCAAGAACAATGATACATTAGCTCGTCGTTTCTATTTGATGATGATCTATTTACTCAACGAATACAAATCCCACACATTTAAGATCAACATTACAACTAGAATGCAATGGCATATAGATATATCCGTATTGATTTTGGTAGATATGAAAACATATATGGATATCCGTTTTTTTAACGAACGCAGATATAGATATGCATTTTTACTTTTTTTATTTTTATGGATACAGATATATATGTTTCAATATTTTTGAGGATCTAGATACGAATATGTTTACAAAACTTTTTGATGGATAGAAATATTGATACCCATAGTACTAAATCTCCGTGTACATCCTAAGCATATACCAATTTGTAAAAACACAAATATCTAAATATATTTTATATTTACACGTAGTATACAAATTTTTAGAATAATTCTGAAACGTAGAAGGAAAATATATAGAGGGTAAATTACAAAAAGGTCCCATATCTCGATTCTCAATTAAGATCTCTCTTTTGAAACACAACAAAGAGAAATTCGATCCTTTTTCCTCTCATAAATGCTTCTGTAAGTTCCTGCAACCCTTCTATGTCGATGTTAAAGCATAATGTTTAACGTTTAATTCTCTATTTATAACATTTCAAAAATGAAGCCCCCCCCAATAGGGAATTGAGGCGTAGTTGGGGTTCTTTTTATGTATTCATCCAAATATTTAGCTTAAGTTATTTAACTATTTCTTATAAAAGTTGTTTAGTTTAACATATTAGTCTATTTTCTTTATTTTTTTATCTGTAGTTTATGCAAATTTGATTTAATTAACTTTAATTTTAACTTTATAATTTTATATTAGGTTTAACTGTTATGAAAACTTAGTATCGGTAGGATAATCCATATCAGTTTGTAAATATATGTAAAATTAGTATATTCTTTTCTTATTTGTCCCTTCCATTCTTATTATCTCTCTTAAGCTGAAAGCAATACTTCTTAATGTAACCTTTTTGCAATAATGATACTTCATGTTCTGATATCTGAACTTTGATTTGCTTCAACTACTGTCTCTCCCATTGTCATTCTTGGATCTGCTTCTCCCTATATTCTCTGTGACAAGAACATCTGCATGGAGTTTCCTTGAGATTTCATGTATATCTCCTCATTGAGAATGGCTGACTTCATGGTCTCCAAAAAGATCTTCTCTTCTGGTGCAGAATCGGTACGTGAAACTCTGAATGTTTTCCAAGAATCAGGTAAAATAACAAGTAATAACAAGCCAACAACTTCTTCCTCAAACTTGATACATTTTCCTATCAGCTGATTAATTAGACCTTGGTAATCATTCAAAAAAAAATCAAGCATGAAACTTTCCTTCTTGAAGCTGAAGTTCACAAGTTTCTTGAGGGGAAATGATATATTGCTTCCCATCTTGGAGGCAAACAAGCTCTCAAATTTCAACTATAAACTTCATGGATGTTTTTCTTCCTGGATATGATTGTAAACATTTTCATCCACAAACTATCTGATAAAATCGCAAACATGTTCGTGCTTGAACTCTTTCTCTTCATCCGATTTCGCATCGGACTTTTGGGTGGAGAAAATCAGAAGATGCACGGACTTCACATATAAAAGATCTTTCATCTTATTTTCCCACAAAGTAGAGTTGGTCTCATTCAGGCTGATCATCTTGCTGGTGTTGTACTTTATCTTATCAACCATATTAGCTCTGATATCAATTGTTGGTAACGAATTCCCCGTCTAGATCGAATTGCAGAAATTTACCAAAGTTGATAAGCGGATCGTGCACAATATATCATTACAACTAGAAAAAATATCTCAACTACGGAAAAATCAAATTTGTGGAGAATTTTTAAACGTGGAAAATCCTTAATACGAGGAGAAAATCACGAGGTTGATAGCAACCTAAAACCAAGCATTATAATCAAAATAATCTCACGCGAAAGGTTTACAAAAGGCCGACCTTATATACGGTGCTACAGATCACCAAACAATATATAATAGTAGAGAGGAGAAATATCACCAAATGGTAAATCCGTCACCAAACTGTAGGAAGAATGCCAGAGATTACTCCCTCAAAACTTTACGGTAACTACATACCTTCTTTCTTCTTCCTCTATCTCTCTTATTTCTTACTTGTACTAGGAGAGCTTGTGTTGGGATAATACCCTCTTTGCATACTCCATAGAGATGGAAAAATAAGGAAACATGAACTCTTACTTCCAATAAGATTAGGAAAAGATGATTTCTATTCATAAAAGATAATTGATCTTCTTCTTAAATTAAAACTTGAATTTTTCTTTTTCAAATAAGATTATCAATATCGTATATATATAGATTAGATTCCCACGACGAGAAGGAAGTCCATCCAACACTTCCTTAGAGCCATTTTATAAACTGTTGTCTATCCTCCCCATCATAATATTTCATCGATAATGTCAGAGAGGTCTTGTTTGAATCAAACTCATCTTTTCTCCGTTCAACTATTACAGGATGAGGTGATTATGACACGTGTCAACTTGCGTGTGCCCCATACGGCATTTGACCACTTCTCTGGAGTTGACAAATCTATGGAAGTCAAAGGAGAGGGAAATGTCAACATCGGTCAGCCTTTTTCAAAGTTGGACCTCACATCACATGATATCTTATTTGATCATTCTACTTCTTAGCTACGAAGATAGTGACGTCATTCGTCAGGTTTACATCTAAACTTTAGTTATTATTTTCCAAGTTCCCATTAATTAAAGGCATTGGTCATTTAAATTTGTTTGCTTATACGAAACGGCGTCTGGGTTTACATTACACTCCACATGTGATTTCCGCCGAACAAGCGATCGATTTCTTGAATTATTTGGACATACATATTGTGGACATGTGCTTCTCGTGCAGAGCAACGAGATACATTAGCTTCCCATTTAATATTTTATGGTCTTTTGGAACGTCACATTCCATTGTTAGTCGATGTCACGTGATATCCGTGTAGTTTAGAAAATGGCGGGCCTTTTCTTTGAAGTACGAATATATATGGGAAATGGGAGACTAATATGATGGTAACTTTTTTACATCCATTGTTTTTTCTCTCAATTTTTTGATTTTTTTAATTGAATCTTTGGAGAATTTAGATCACAATATATCATCGTTGCATCAATTAAATTTTAACTAATTTCGAAACTTCTAACTTATCCACCATGGCTGTCAGATTTTAACGGTATCAAATTTGCTAAAATCGACACCTTCCGAGGAGCAGTTAGTAATGTCTGTTTGACATGAAATTTGAAGAGTCCTTATCATTAGATTATATCTTCTCTCTCATGCTTGACCGGAGGAGGACAAAGATGAACGGAATCTAGTGGACCAGATTCACTGCTCTCAAGGCTCTCACGGGATCAACCATCATATATATATATATATATATATATATGTGTGTGTGTGTGTGTGTGTATATATATATGTATATATATATATGTGTGTATATATATATATATATGTGTGTGTGTGTGTGTGTGTGTGGGTGTGTGTGTGTGTGTGTGTGTGTGGGTGGGTGGGTGGGGGGGGAGTATGCATGCACCCATGTGCATGTAATTTTACATTCAACGGAGTCTATATCTTCCACGTTTTTTTATTTTTTTGAAAAATATCACCATGTATATTCATCTATATATCCCTCCACTATACCATTCAAATTTAGTCAAAAACATATACTCCTATGTCCTCTATCTAGAACATTTAATTTTAACAACCTTAGAATTGTTGTAATCAACCTGTTCTAGATGGAAGGCATGAGAGTCTATGTTTCTGACGAAATTCGAATGACATAATGGAGGGATATATAGATGAATATACATGGTGATATTTTCCAAAAAAGTTAAAAAAACATGGAAGATATAAGCCTAGGTGCATGTAAAATTACATGCACCGAGGTGCATGCTCTCCAATCCCCCCCCCCCACACACACAGATATACATATACATATACATATACATATACATATACATATACCTATGCATATACATATACATATACATACATACATATATACATATACATACATGAGGTAAATGGGGCTGCCCCGAGGGAGTAGCCAACTTGGCTACTCCCACCTCTATTTTCCCCTCATTTTTTTATTTTTTTTGGAAAATAAAATTTTGTATATTCATCATATATCCCTCTCACATTCTATTAAAATTTCGTCAGAAACAGAGACTCCTACGGCCTCCATCCAAACATGGTCGATTTAAAAAATCCTGCGACCGTTAAAAATTGACGTCTGGATGGAGGCTTAGGAGTCTCTGTTTCTGACGAAATTTTAATAGAATGTGAGAGGGATATAATGATGAATATACAAATTTTTATTTTTCAAAAAATAAAAAAATGAGGGAAAAATAGGGGTGGGAATAGCCAAGTTGGCTACTCCCTGGGGGCAGCCCCATTTACCCCCACCCCTCTCTCTCTCTCCCTATATCCCTCTCTCTCTCCTATATATATATAGGAAATATTTCAAATGAGGTGCACCTTTCCTGGATGCATGGAAAGCCACGTCAATTTAAGCATTTATTCTATTTATTTTACACATTCTAACTCCATAAATTTAATATTAAATAATAATATAATATGTATATCATGAAAATTTTATGAAAATATTACTATATTTGACATTAAAAGTTTGTTACAATATGGATGATATATTTTACATAACTGTATAATCGTCAGTATTTTACAATATGTAGTTTAAATTTACAAAATTGTTACGTAATTTACAAAATTGATAGTGGCTTTCTGAATTTCAGGAAAGACCCACCTCATTAGAAGGGCCCCCCTATATATATATATATAGGGTAAAATGGGGCTGCCCCCAGGGAGTAGCCAACTTGGCTACTCCCACCCCTATTTTTCCCTCATTTTTTTATTTTTTTAGAAAATAAAAATTTGTATATTCATCATTATATCCCTCTCACATTCTATTAAAATTTCGTTAGAAACAGAGACTCCTACGGCCTCCATCCAAACATGGTCGATTTAAAAAATCTTGCGACCGTTAAAAAAATGACATCTGGATGGAGGGCTTAGGAGTCTCTGTTTCTGACGAAATTTTAAAAGAATGTGAGAGGGATATAATGATGAATATACAAATTTTTATTTTTCAAAAAAATAAAAAAATGAGAGAAAAATAGGGGTGGGAGTAGCCAAGTTGGCTACTCCCTGAGGGCAGCCCCATTTCACACACACACACACACACACACACACACATATATATAGGAGTCTCTGTTTCTGACGAAATTTTAATAGAATGTGAGAGGGATATAATGATGAATATACAAATTTTTATTTTCTAAAAAAAGAAAAAAAGAGGGAAAAATAGGGGTGGGAGTAA
>JAZKJV010007623.1:0-166449 GCA_037367405.1 Ottelia alismoides
TATCGCCGGGGCGACCAACTCTGGAAAAGTCCATCGGGCTTGCAACGTTGATCACTTCCCTGCTCATGCGGAACACTCCTAAGGATGTCCGCCTCGTGATGATCGACCCGAAGCGGGTTGAATTGACGCTCTTCGATCAGATTCCTCACCTTCTCTGTCCGGTCATTAAGGACGTCAAAGAGGCCCCGGGAGTCCTTCGGGCGGTATGGCGAGAGATGGACCGCCGCTACGACCTCTTGAGTGAAAAAGGAGTCCGGAACATTGACGGATGGAACGCTAAAGCGAGTTACAACGATAAGCTCCCTTACATTGTTGTCATCATCGACGAGTTGGCCGACTTGATGATTCAGGCTAAAGCGGAGGTCGAGACCTCGATTGTTAGGCTTGCTCAACTTGCCCGTGCGGTCGGGATTCACCTTGTGATTGCCACCCAGCGACCTTCGGTAGACGTTATCACCGGCACGATCAAAGCGAATATTCCATCTCGCGTTGCTTTCGCGGTCGCTTCACAAATCGACTCCAGAACAATCCTCGACTCGAAGGGTGCCGATGCGCTTATTGGTCGAGGAGACATGCTTTACATGCCGATAGATGCCTCTAAGCCAATGCGGATTCAGGGTTGCTATGTCTCTGAGGCAGAAATTGAGCAGATTTGCAACCATTGGCGCGGTCAGGAGGCGCCGAACTATGCCTTTGATCCGGCAGAGTTTGAGGCAGCCGAACCCGCGAAAGAACGGGGTGATTTTGGCGATGATGTTGATCCAATGTGGGAAGAAGTCGTTCGATTCTCAGTTGAATCTGGTCAGGTTTCGACTTCTGTTATCCAGCGTAAATTCCGCCTTGGCTTCCAAAGAGCGTCTCGGCTTCTTGACCAAATGGAAGCTCGCGGCATCATCGCCGCCAAGGACGGACCGCGCCCTCGAGAAGTTTTGATTGGGCTCGCTGATTTGGAGTCAGTTTTCGGCGGTGGAGAGGCTCGGACATACGATATGGGCATCAGCATCGACGAGTGGGAAGAGGAAGAACGCTAGTCATTAAACTCGCGGAGGAATACTTCGCATTCCCCTACCCCGGAGTATTGAAGTGGCACTACAATCATGTTCGCGGGATCGAGAAGCTTAATTGAATGCTCGATAAGTCGGTCAATGGTGAATTCCTCAATATTGCCTCTAGTGCCAAGACCAACTGCCTCCAAATGGCAAAGTTTGTACTGATTCCCATCTGGAAATCGATTTACTTGACCATAAATTGAACTTGCCAAGTAGCCACCACAAACTTGCCTACCAGACGCTTTCAGTTCCTTCTCTTTTTTGCTGCTAGCGAACCTGCTTGGGAAACTTCCAGTTTGAATCTGATTGTAAACATCGTCCAAACTTGGGGTCTCACCCAAGAAACACCCCAAGAACGACCAATGAGCTGGAGAATTATCACAACTAAAGCACTTTCTTCCAGAAGGATGATCGATTAAAAACCCAAGATCACCTGTCTTTCGAATTGGAAGAGGCAGACTTGAATCAGTACACCATTTTCGAACTAGTACCGACCAATATCGTAGAGATTCATCTTTAGGCTGAGGGCGTCTGATGTCCTGTTTCCACGCCAAGGCAATCCCTCTTAACCCATTTTCAAATTCTGGATAGCTTACGGCCTCAATCGTAGATGAGAGATGATGCGTAGTTTTTCGATTTGGAAGCTCATCCAACCAGCCATGATATACTCCATTGGCCCAAAGTCTTACTGCATACTCTTCACTAGAAGTATTGTTTAACTTTCTTACTCTTCTAACAAGACCCTGTTGATCGGCCTTGGCATATTCTTCCAAAACTCGACTTCGGTCTCCGTTAAACCGCCTATAAAGTTCCCGCATTAATTCTCGTTGACCGTACTCAGACATTAAGGAACACTACACTCTTTAGAATTTAAATTCAAATTGAAGGTGGTTTAGTCAACAAGATATTGCCACTCACAAAATACTTCGCATAGAAAAATGTTGCTTTGAAATGGAATCATTTATTCCGAAATTTTCCATTCACCTAGCGCTGAATCGCACCTTCACTCGCACTGAGAACCGCTTTGGCGTAGCGTGAGAACAAGCCGGTCTTGTACTTCGGCTCTGGCTTCACCCACGTCTTTCGCCGTTCGGCGAGCTCTTCTTCGGAGACATGCAGAGTCAAACCGCGACCATCAAGATCAATCGTGATCTTATCGCCATTTCGGACTAGACCGATGTTTCCGCCTCGTGCCGCCTCTGGAGCAACGTGACCGATCATCAATCCTCGGGTAGCTCCGCTAAACCGACCATCGGTAACCAAGGCAACCGTTTCGCCTTTACCTGCGCCAACTATCGCTGCGGTGACGCCAAGCATTTCTCGCATTCCTGGACCGCCCTCTGGACCTTCGTAGCGGATGACAACAACATCACCGTCTTCAATCTCGTTGTTCAGAACTGCTTTCATTTGCCGCTTCCTCGCCATCGAAGACTCTTGCTGGCCCTTCGTGGAAGTGTCTTTCATGCCCCGCAACCTTCACCACCGCGCCATCTGGAGCGAGCGATCCTTTCAGAATGATCAATCCGCCTTGGAGCTTGATCGGCTCGCCGAGAGGCATGATGACGTCCTGTCCAGGAGTTTCGACCGCGTCTGCCGCTTCTTCACCAAGGGTCCGACCGGTCACGGTCATTGCCGATCCATCCAGCAGGTCAGCTTCGATGAGTCGCTTGGCGATAACCCCAATTCCTCCCGCCCGATGAACGTGGACCGCTGAGTATTTACCGCCTGGCATCAGGTTCAGATATAAAGGTGTGTTTCGGCTGATGACATCAAACTCGTCAATTTCTAGTGGCACTCCGGCCTCTCTTGCGAGAGCCAAGAGGTGAAGAACACCGTTTGTCGAACCGCCGGTTCCAGCGATGGCAGCGATGGCGTTTTCAAATGCTTTCTTCGTGAGAATATCGCGTGGTTTGAGACCATGTCGCAATGTCTCCATAATGATTTCGCCGCATCGGAAGGCGACTTTCTCTTTCTCTTTGTCAGTCGCCGGAACGGAACCAGCACCCAGAGGCGATAGACCAATGAGCTCCATTACCGTCGCCATTGTGTTCGCGGTGTATTGTCCACCGCAAGCTCCAGGACCGGGGCAGGCGACATCTTCCAGTTTCTTCAATTCTTCTTCGGTGAGCTTTCCGGCAGCAACTTGACCGATGGCCTCGAAGACGTGCTGAATCGTGACCTCTTTTTCGCAAAAAACAGAAGGCATGATCGTGCCTCCATATAGAATCAAACTTGGAACGTTTAATCGTGTAACGCCCATCGCCGCGCCGGGAATGGTCTTATCGCATCCGACCAAAGCAACTATCGCATCAAAACTATATGCGGTGCCCATCAGCTCAATCGAGTCGGCGATGATTTCCCGAGAGACGAGCGACGCCTTCATACCCTCGGTACCCATCGTGATACCGTCCGCGACGGCTACAGTGTTGAACTCCATCGGAGTTCCGCCGGCAGCGCGAATTCCCTCCGCGACATACTCAGCCAATTCTCTAAGATGGAAATTGCATGGCATGACGCCGGTCCAGGTGTTCGCAATTCCAATAATCGGTTTAGCAAGTGCTTCATCGTCAAAGCCAACTGCCTTATACATCGCTCTTGCCGCGGCTCGCTGATAGCCCTCGGTCATTTTCCGACTATTCGATTTCATGTCCTGGTTCATGGATTACACCTAGAAAACCGAGCCACCGTTGCCTCGGAGAGTGATTCAGAATACCGATTTCGGTTCAAAAGTCGTTGTAATTGCTGGGCACTTTCACTATTTCGTGTGGAATCTCCACGTTTGATGAGCTCTGCACAGGTTACGAAGGCTGAGATTTTGATCGCGTTAAGTCATGCGCTCGACTTAGTCGAGGGTCAACCCAAAGGACACGCGGCGAGAACTTGCTTGATTGCGAGTAAGATTGCAGAGGAGTTGAAACTATCGGAAGAAGATCGAAACTCACTTTACAATGCGGGCCTTACTTAAGGATGCAGGTTGCTCCAATAAACTCAGCTCGGATTCATAAAATTTTTGGCGGTGACGAGTTCCTCAGCAAGCAGCGAGTCAAGTACATCGACTGGGCAAACCCGGTTGAGTCCGTTAAGTTTGCATTTGCAAATACAGAGCGCGGAGGCGGGCTTAGCCAGAAGCTGAAAAGAATGATTTCGAATATCGGACCACCTGGAAAAGTGATGGACGAAGTGACCCTTGCACGTTGTACACGTGGGGCAACGATAGCCAAGCAACTTGGTTTTAGCGAAAATGTTGCTAAGGCAATCGAATGTCTAGATGAGCATTGGGATGGCAAAGGATCAGCTCGCCACCTTGTTGGAAACGAAATTCCGCTCCTTGCCCAGATCTTATGCCTCAGTCAAACCGTCGAAGTTTTCTTTACGACGTTTGGGGTTCAGGCCGCTCTCGAAATGGCACAAAATCGAAAAGGAAAATGGTTTAGCCCCGAACTAGTGCAGGTCCTTAAAGCAATCTCGACTGATAACGAGTTTTGGCAGAACGTTTCCGAACACGCAGAATCTGCCGCAAATGAAATTCCGCTGGAGGCGTCGAGTTCTACTGCAACCGATGCTGATATTGATCAAATCTGCGAGGCATTTGCGATGATTGTAGACGCGAAGTCGTCTTTTACTGCCGAGCACTCTGAGCGAGTTACCGAATATGCCATGATGCTTGGTGAAAGCTTTGATTTCGACTCAGAGCGACTCAGAATTCTCAAGCGAGCCTCACTACTTCACGATATTGGCAAACTTGGTGTTTCGAACTCTATCTTAGAGAAACCTGGAAAGTTGGATGATGATGAGTTCAAGCAAGTTCGCAATCATCCGCGATTTAGCTTCGAAATTTTGAAACCGATTCGAGTTTTTCAACGGGAGGCTGAGATTGCCTCGGCGCACCATGAGCGACTGGATGGAAGAGGGTATTGGCGTGGACTTTCGGCAGAGCAGCTAGACATTGAAATGCGAATCGTCGCCGTTGCGGATGTATGCGATGCCCTCCGAGCAAAACGTCCATACCGAGATGCTTTGCCACTGGACGAAGTTTTCAAGATTTTAGAAAAGGAAGCGGGTACCGCACTGGATCCTGAGTGTGTTTCGAATCTGAAGCAGATATTAGTGGGTTCCGAAGAAGCTAAACCGTTGGCTGCTTAGCGGACCGAATAGTTCCCATAAGAGTCAATAATAACTGTAGGAAGTTGCTTCCTGGCGGTTAAAAATCGATAGATCTTGTTCAGCTGAATATCCAGTTTGGTTGGGGAATTTCCCAGCGATCTTTTCGGAATGATCAAAACGTGTATGGGCGGCTTAGCCTTTTCAGCTGCCCAATAAATTTCTTCGATCGCCGCATCGCCCATTGCTAAACATCCAATGCTAACGTTGCTCCCATGAATAAAGATATCGTTGCCAGGATCGACTCGGTCTCCCAGAATCCGATCTGATTTGTTTGGGTAATCAAGTCCCAAAGAAAGATGAAACCGACTTTTGGGATTAAATCGATTGATTCGATACCAACCCTCTGGCACTTGACGATCACCCTGCTTTCGTTTCGGTCCCAACGTTCCAGATTGTCCAAGTACAGGATAAGTTTTCAGTTTTTGATATTGCTTTCGATCCTTTCCACGTCCCCATATTTCCAACACACGTTCTTCTTTAACCGCAATCATGAACAAATGTTCGGCGGCTGGTAACTTTGCTGGCTCAGCAGGAGCCTTTGCGCAACTCAAGAGGATCAAAGACGTTATCATATAGATATGAAAGCGGTTTTCGCGTCGATGGTGTTCCTGAGTATGGCTGCGGTGGGAACTGCTCAAGAAGAAAAGGTCCTTCTAAGATGGAATCTTGACGTGAACCAGCGATTCGAATACATGATCAAGCTCAGTATTACTGGTGGTGACGCTATTGGGTCAATGAAAGGAACCCTTCATTTTGCCGACAAAGTTACGAGCATCAAAAATGGCAATTACATTCAAAACGTGTACTGTGCCGGAGTATCCATCACTGGAACTGGATTGATGGAGCAAGCGACCACGACGTTTTCCGATATCAAGAACTTTTCGTTTACAAGAACTGTGAATCCAACCGGAAAAAGTGAATCGGTTGCTGGAATGTCGGTTTCTTCAGTTGGGGGAGCAGTCGACCTGGTTTTCTCTGACAAGCCGGTTGGCATCGGAGATACATGGAAAGGTTCATTCACCCCGAATGAATCGATTGGCGAAACCGAAATCACCTACAAGCTTAAGTCTCTCACCGCAACTGAAGCACTGGTCGAAGGAACGATTCAGAACAATGAATCAATAGAAGCAACTTCGCCTTACCTATTTTTGGTCGATCGAAAGTCTGGGCGATACAAATACGCATCTGGTGCAGTCACCGCGAATATCGGTGGGCAAAAGATCGATATGAAGTTTCAAATGCAAATGCTGGTCCCTGTTCAACCAATGCCTTGGGGCAAACTCTGGAGCGGAAACTAATGCCGCTGACTCGTGACCAATTAGCTCAACGAGCTGCGCTGGAACTTCGGGACGGATTCTATGTAAATCTTGGAATTGGGATTCCTACCCTGGTCGCAAACTACATTCCGGAGGGAATGGATGTTGAACTGCAATCTGAGAACGGCATGCTCGGGCTCGGACCTTTCCCTTTTGAAGGCGAAGAAGATCCTGATTTGATTAACGCTGGAAAGCAAACCGTTACCGAGGTCCCTGGTTCCTCCTACTTCTCATCCGCCGATTCGTTCGCCATGATTCGGGGCGGACATATTGATCTTTCGATTCTCGGTGCGATGGAAGTCTCACAAGAAGGCGACTTGGCAAACTGGATGATCCCCGGAAAAATGGTGAAGGGGATGGGTGGTGCAATGGACCTCGTTGCCGGCGTTAAACGCGTGGTTGTGGTGATGGAACACACCAATAAAGCAGGGGATTCCAAAGTTCTGCCGACTTGTACACTGCCTCTTACTGGCAAGCAATGTGTTGACCTCGTTATCACCGATCTTGCGGTTTTTGAAGTTCAGCGCGGAAAAGGAATGACTCTTCTAGAACTGGCGCCAGAGGTAACACTGGAAGAAGTTCAAGCCAAAACTGCCGCCAAATTCGAGGTTTCACCCAACTTAAAAACAGTACTTGATTGAATCTTAGTCTCCGAGTTTTCCGTAAACACTGCATAATCGGAACAGGAGAGCGAATGAGTACGACTATGTCCACTGAACCGTGCTGGAAGAAACGGTCAGTTCAGAATATTCTCATTCTCGCGCTCGCTGCAGAAATCGGCTACGCAATGCTGAATCTGAGTACGATGCCGGTGTATCTTGACCAGGATCGTCATTTCGGAACCTCGGTGATCGGGCTTGTCATGGTGACTTTCCTTTTCTTCGAGGCGGTCTTCAAGTCGATTACGGGTCATTTGGCTGACCGAATCGGGACCAAAAAGCTCCTTATCGCTGGTCCCTCAATCAGCGTTGGCACTTCAATTCTCAGTCTATTTATTCCGCATCTGAACGGTGCGCCTGTCGAGACCCTCGCATTCATCGCTTTAAGAGCTCTCGATGGAATAGCGGTAGCAATGCTTTGGCCAGCAGCTTTTGCACAAATGAACGCAGTTGTTGAAGATAGCGAGCGACAACAATCAATGAGCTATCTCAATGCTTGCTATATGATTGGCATTGCCCTCGCATACCCTATTGGCGGTATTGCGAACGACCTCAGCGGCGTTAAGTATGCCGGAATCATCTTAGCGGCCATTCTCTTCGGCATTGCAGTGGTTGCGGCCACCCGAGTGCAAACTGCCAATGCTCCCATGGTTGCCGATGATCATAGCTCTAACGGGTTGAAGGACTTCATCGACTCACTCAAACAGATTCCTGAATATCTGCTGATGGCAGTCGTGAGCTTCGTCGGAGTCGGGTTTCCTCTTGCGATTTTTAAACTTTTCCCGGTTCAAGAGTTTAAGCTGAGTGAATCTCTGATTGGGATGCTGATTCTTCCTGGTGCCTTGACCATGGCGCTTTTGAGCGGAAAAATGGCGAAATTTGGAGAGCGAATTGGCCGAGAACGTGCGGTTCATACCGGACTCCTGATGGGCGCAGTTGGTGTTTCGGTCATCGCTATTGGTGCCATCATTCCCCCGTTGCGCTCACCCTGGTTTCTTGCTCTCGGAGGACTGCCTGTTGGCGTTGGGTTTATGCTAACGATCCCTGCATGGATGGCAAGCGTGAGCGACATCAATCCGGATAAACGAGCGACCAATATCGGTGCGATTATGACCGCTCAAGGAGTCGGCGCAATGATCGGTGCTCCGCTCGGAGCGACCATGTACGAGAAGCTTCAACCGCTCGGCGTTCAACTTGGCTTGGGTGAGTCCTTCGGTCGGTACTCACCGTTCATCGGTTGTGCGGTGGCGATGTTCTTAAGTTGGATCATCAGCCTAAAGATTCTTCCTGTACCGGTCAAGCGTGAAGCACTTCCAGCCACTTCTGAAGCCGTAATCGATGCAAATGAAGTTTTTGAGCAGCCCGCAATCGGCGACGAATTGGGTAACGTACGTTGATGAGGCGGCGGTCCGTTTTTGCCCTTTTCCTACTCTATTCAAGTAGCTTTGCACAGTTCAGAAGTGATCTGCCGAGCGTTGATCGCTCTCTGATCAAAGGGTTTGACTTAATGAACATTGCTGATGCTAAGAAGCACCTTGCGTACCTTGCGGGTCCAGAGTGCGAAGGGCGAGGAACGGGAGAGCCGGGTTACGAAAAAGCTGTCACCTACATGAGCGATCAATTCAAAAAGCTTGGATTGAAATCGGTGATGCCAGACGGATCGTTTATGCAATACAACGACTTTTGGCGAAGCCGGGTTGATCCATCCTCGGTAAAACTCTCGATTGGCACGGTGTCGGCAAATTCAACCGAGGTTGGTGTTGCGCAAAATGGCAACATTAGCCTTACTGGGCCGGCGGTTGTTTTGGTGCTGAATAGTTCAGCAACTTCGATTTCACCTGAGCAAATCAAACAGCTGGAAGGCAAGATCGTCTTTTTAATCGGTTCAGCTCAGAACCGGGCGATGCGTACCGCTCTCAACAATGCCGCTAAATCCGTTGTTCGAGTTGACGAAAAGGTTTCGACTTTAGGTTGGGCAGGTCGAGCGACAGAGCCGGCAGCCGCCGGCGGAGGTCGTCTTTCAATCACCCGCTCAGGGCTTGAGCGTCTCATCGGAAAAGCGATCTTTGTTCCGAAATTTATGGATGTATCGATCACCGATGTGAATGGCGAAGTTTCTCTTGCGGCAAAGCAACAAGTAGAGAAAATCAAAGTTGCCAACGTGGTTGCCAAACTCGAAGGGAGCGACCCAGTTCTCAAAAATGAGTTTATTGGCGTTGGCGCTCACCTCGACCACCTTGGGCGGCGAGGGGACGTCATTTACTACGGTGCCGATGACGATGGAAGTGGATGTACTGCTCTTTTGCAACTAGCAAAAGGCTTGACTTCTAACCCTATCAAACCGAAACGCTCTGTGATTTTCATGGCATTCTATGGCGAAGAAATGGGTTTGCTCGGTTCTCGGTTTATCACTGACAATCCGCCAATCGACCTCACAAAAATGATTGCGGAGTTGCAGATGGACATGGTGGGTCGTAACTCTTCTGGAGCCCAAAATGGAGATCAAAAGAGAATCGATGTTGACTCCGAAAATGTGGACACGATCCGTTTAGTCGGTTCAAAACGCATTTCAACTCGACTAGATCAGATCATTCAGGAACAAAACAAACATATCGGTTTTCGATTCAAGTACGACGCTGAAGACGTTTACACTCGAAGTGACCACTACATGTTCGCACGAAAGGGTATCCCGGTTGCCTTTTATTTCTCCGGATTCCATCCTGACTATCACCAACCGACCGACACAATCGAAAAGATCAACTTTTTGAAGCTCAACAACACTGCGAAGCTGAATTACCTCGTCATTCACGCGCTTGGCAACGAATCGGCCCCTTTGCCAAAGAACTAGTCTTCAACCAAAGATGAGAAAAACTTCGGGCGGAAACTCAAGATCTTTGTGTTTTCGCTCGATGGGTGAACCCGATTAGTGAGGAGAATCGCAAATGACTCCGCTTCTAGGTCTGCCCAAACGGCCGTACCGGTGTATCCCGTATGACCAAACGCATTCGGTCCAAAGAGTGACCCCGCCGAGGAACCCGTTGGCGATTTTGTATCCCAACCCAAAGCTCTTGAACTGAGGCTAGATTGCTTTCGAACGAACTCATTGCGAACCTGCGAATCGAATAACGTTGGTTTCTTTGCGACGAAATTGATCATGAATTGGTTCAAGTCGTCGAGGGTAGAAAACAAGCCAGCATGACCCGCAACTCCTCCGAGCACTGTTGCAGTCGGGTCGTGAACTTCACCCTGAATGTATTCCGGATTTACGCCAAATGTCTGATCACTTCCGAGATTGCCGTAACGACGGCGTCGGAGAACCGATCGCCAATCCTCTATGCGTTCGGTGGGTGCACACATCGAACGATTAAGACTCTCAAGGAATGATCCTCCGGTCTCCGTCCAATATCCTATTCGGCTGAGACTCAATTCCTCAGCCACTTTGGACTTAAAAAGACCTTCGAGCGAGCCGCCGTAAGCGAGTTCAATGATTTTTTGGAGAACGATCATGTTCAGATCGCTGTAAACCATCTTCGAGCCCGTTGGGTAAGTCAGCTTTTCGGCATAGATCGACTTGATCACCGATTCAGCATATCGATGAGTCTTATGGAACGGTCGAAATGCGATCAAACCCGAATTGTGCTCTAAGAGATGTCGGACCTTTACTTCCCCTTTATCGTTGACGGCAAATTCTGGAAGGTAACTCGCAACTGCTCTTTCCAGATCGATCTTTCCATCCTGAAACGCGAGCATTGACAAAGAAGTCGTTGAAATCACTTTGCTGACGCTGGCAAGGTCCCAAACCGTGTTCGCGTCAATTCTTGGCGAGTCCGGACAATAGGTAAACCCGCCAACAAATCCCTTTTTGAGCTTTCCCTTACGAAAGATCGAATACGCAGCACCAGGAAAGATTCCGCTAGAAATTGCCTCTTCGAGAAGTTTAACTGCAGATTCAGAATGCATAATGTTCGGCTACCGAAGTATAGTAAGAATATGCCAGCACTTGGTATTGCCATTTTACTGCTTTCCGCTCGTGGAGACGCTTTTGATCCCGTTGCCTCATTGGCGACCCTGCGAACATTCCAGAACGAGCAATTTGCCGCCGCTCGACAATCGAATACCCGAGCCGCAACTAACGCAGCGCGTGCTGCAGTAAAGGCAAAGGCCGCAGAAACGGTTAAGGATGTTAAGATCGACGAAGTACATCCACCGCTCTGCCTTCCTCTTTCGAGAATCTATGCAATGGCAGAAGATTGGAAGTCGGCACTGACTTCCGTGGAAAGATACATGACCAGTGCCAATTCATCTGAGAAGTATCTTGCTGCAAGAGAAGCGGTGACATTTTCGATGATGGGGCAAAACCTCGAATCGATGCTCAAGTACACGCAAGAAATTCCGCTAACCACGAGCAAACAGATCACTGGTTTCGCCTCCTTTTTCTTTGCCTCTCCATTCACCTTCCTTTTAGAAAAGCAAGGGACGCAGGAAGGGCTCGTGACCGCCAAGAAGATTTTTGCTTCGTGGTTACAAAACCCAGCACTTGAAGCAACGGATAAGAATTTGATAAAAGTGCAGACCAACGAGGCATTAGCAGATGTCTACGCTGAAGCTGGTGATGCAAAAACTGCGATTGAGTTAATTAATGAAGCTCTTCCTTTGGCCGATGAGTCGGCTGCTCGGGGTCTAAAATTGATGAAAACCCGTTTGGAGCTTCCCGGCTCGGTCGCTCCAATCTTAAACTTCGAAAAGGGGTACCTACCAGTTTCCTGGGATCAGTTGAAAGGGAAAGTCGTCGTTCTCGACTTTTTTGCCCACTGGTGTGGTCCTTGCAAAGCCGCTTTTCCAGAGATGAGGGCCATCTATGATCAGTTCAAAGGTAGAGGATTAGAGATGATTGGGGTTACGCGCTACTACGGCTACTACGGCTCTGAAAATCGGGAAAAGAAGGACATGCCGAAGGACGTTGAATACGCCAAGATGGAGGGCTTCATGAAAGAGTTCAACATGAACTGGCCCGTAATGTATGGCGAAAATTCAAACTTTGCTTCCTATGGAGTGCAATTCATCCCTTATGTGGTTGTGATTGATCGAAAGGGTGTTGTTCGTCATATCAAAGTTGGAAACAATCCCGATCAATTCGAGGCCTTTAAGAAGCAGATTGAGGTTTTGGTCGCAGAATGAGTGCGCTTTCCGAGTCACTGGTCGCCTTGGCGTGCCAAGTGAACGAGGCGATAGCCTCTGCCTTAGATCCTATTTTGAAAGAAAACGAATTGACCCCAGCCATGTTCGATTTACTTTCGGCAGTTAGAACGGCAGATGGACGAGAAACTCAGGCTCAAATTGGTCAGCGAATGGGACTCAGTCGTGCAACGATCAGTGAGTCAATCACTGCTCTTGAACAAGAGGGTTATGTCTTAAGAAAGGCTCATCCTGGCGATAAACGGGCGGTTTTCTTAACGCTTACGGCCCGTGGCCACCAAAAGCTCAATGCGGTTTTGCGCGAAATGAAAGAGATTGAAAATACAGCAGTCGAAAAGCTCAGCGAAAAAGAGTCTGCCAATGCAATTAAGACGTTAAAAAAATTGCTAATCGGAATTCAATCTGCGACTAAATAGTCTTCTGTAGCGTCTTGCGCTTAAAGAGGAGGTTGCCTTGCTAAGGATTGTAGGTATCCAAAAGTCGGAAGAGGCGAACAACGAGTTTGTTTTGCTTCAAAATCATTCGTCAATGCGGATTCGGCTTCGCGGTCATGTGGTGATGGCGGAATCGTTTATTGATTCTGATTTCTCGCGAGCATTACACGCTTTTGCCGAAGACGAACTGATTCACCCCGGCGCCTACGTTTTGCTGAAAACTTGTGCAGGTACGCCGCGCTGGGCACGAACAAAAGAGGGGTGCCTCGTATTTTATTGCTTTATGAATCGGAGCCATTCGACTTGGACGGAGTCGCACGGCTCTATGACAGTGCTGAGTCCTCAGCACTGCTACGAAGAGAGACCAGCCCCATTTGCGGAGCTGGTTTAACTACTCAAGTTTCCACTCTTGCTCGACTTTCTTATTGCCCTGAGTAATCACGAGCTTATAAGTGCCCTTTTCGAGGAACTTTGGTCGATTCTCTTCGAACGGGTCTTTGGTTGCGTCTTTGCCACTCTTTAGCGGTGCTGGAGCTTGTAAAGTCCTTGATTCAGGCTTCACGAGTAGGTCAATGGAACCGAAGTTGTATCCCTTCAACGCTTCGATCTTTTGAGACTTCACAACGTTGCCCTTTTCGTCAAAAAGTTCGATGGTTGTTGAACCTGAAGTCTTGGCAAAGAACTGAACTTTGAGAGCAGGTGATGCGGGGCCCTCGCTCTCCCATACCTCTCGATTTTCATATCCCCAGGTTCGGCTACGAGTCATATTTTTCGCTTCAAGAATCGTAAGGTCCTTTTCACGCCACTCTTTCTTGACATTCACAACTGGATCAAGATCGAGGATAAAAATCCCTTTGGCATGAGTAGCGATAACGAGATCATTCTCTCGTTCTTGGATCACCATGTCATGCACTGGAAGTCTTCCAAGTCCGCCGTGTAGCGTTTCCCAGGTCGTTCCTCCATCAAAGGTGACGAAGACGCCTAAGTCGGTTCCGACATACAAGATATCTTTGTTCTTCGGATCCTCGCGGACAACGTTGATGGCTTCTGAGGGAAGACCTTTGGCGATCGATTTCCATGTCTTGCCAAAATCTGTCGACTTCCATAGATAAGCGTTAATGTCGTCTTCTCGGTAGCCATTCTGAGCAACATAAACCGTTGCTTCATCGAACTTCGATGCCACGACTCGTGAAACCCACTTTTCTGGCTCTGGCGTCGGGATGTCGGTCCAAGTGTAGCCACCGTCTTGAGTTACGGTGACTCGTCCATCATCGGCTCCGCAGTAGATGAGTCCGAATCTCAACGGACTTTCGGAAACATCCTTGATCGTTGAGTGGGGGACGTCTCCATTTCGTCGGTTTCTGGTGAGATCGGGTGAGATTGGCTGGTACGACTTTCCACGATTGAAAGATCGGTATAGACGATTGAAACCGACGTAAACGATATCGTTGTGGTGACTTGAAATGATGATCGGAGATATCCAATTTGCCCGTTGAGTTTCCCCTTTTGGAGCACGGGGGCGAGCGCTGTACCGCTTGCCAGTCTTTTGCTCGATGGCGCTATGCGCTCCGAACTGCGAAGCAATGTAAACGAGTCCCAGTTCGTCGCGCGGATCTACCGCAATTGCAGAACCGTCACCACCACCAATATCCTTCCAGAGATTCAGATCACTGATTCCTGGACGATATGTGCTTGGACCTTTCATCGTTCCGTTATCTTGCAGGCCAGTATAGATGTTGTACGGAGTCTCATTATCCACGGCAACGGTTGTGGTTTGCCCAACACTGAGGTTGTTCAAATGAGTCCAACTTTTACCGTCGTTTCTGCTGAGGTATACGCCACCATCGTTTCCGACGTAAATGCCGCTTGGAGTCCAGTGAACAGCATGATAGTCAACGTGAACGCCCCAATTTGCTCCGTCTTTCCAGGTCTTGCCGCCATCACGAGATCGAAGCGTTTGTAGGGCAGTTACCCAAACATCATTAGCATCCTTTGGGTTGACGAATACCCGGTTCCAATAGTAGCCACCCACCGAGCCAAACTTCTGAACCAGTTTAAAGGTCTTTCCACCATCAATTGATTTGTAGAGTTCATCAGCATTTGCTCCAAATTCGAAGATGTTCGGGTTCTTGGACTCCAGCTTGGCTCGAATCTCTTTCATCGTCGTCTTTTTCGCCTTGATTGCGGCTTGGACGTCTTCCAATTTGTAGTCAGCGGGTGCATTCGCTTTCCAGAACGTTTCGAGTGGCTCTTTCTCTACTTCCAAGAACATTTCCTCGGTTAGCTGATAAAAGCGTCTGGGCGTTAATCGTCCGCTCGCAACTCGTTCGTCATCCAATAGCCAGTCTTCATTCTTTCCGGCGTTTTCGATGAAGGCATAGACTATGTTTGCATCACTTGATGACCAAGCGAATCCGGTTCGACCACACTTGTCACCAGATGGAAGGGTGCTGATTGGTTTCCAGGTTTTGCCACCATCTTCGGTGCGGAATGACCCGCTACCAGGTCCTGCTTCCAAGAAATTCCAGGCTCTTCTGTCGCGCTGATACAGGCTCGCAATGGCAACGTTTCCGTTCTTTGGATGGATTGCCACTTCGTTACCACCTGTAAATTCATCCTTCTTGAGAACGTGATTCCAGGTTTCCCCACCATCAGTGGATTTGTAGATTCCCCGTTCGGGATTCTGTGAATATAGGTGTCCCATGACTCCGACCCAGAGAACTTTTTCGTTCTTGGGATCAACAGTGATTCGGCTGATATGGTGGCTTTCTGGCAAACCGATATATTTCCAAGTTTTGCCGCTATCGGTTGATTTATACATTCCCGTTCCGGCGTAGCTGGTCCGCTGGTTATTTGCTTCTCCCGTGCCCAGATAAATCGTTTTTCCGTCCTTGCTCACGTAGATGTCGCCAATTCCGAAACTCGGCTGGTTATTCCAAAGCGACTCCCACGTTTGACCTTCATCATCACTGCGATAGAGTCCACCGGTTGCGAATGCAACAAAAATTTGTTTTGGGTTTGTTTCCGGCGAACAGATCATCATCACCCGGCCACTTTGGACCTCGGGACCGACATTTCGCCATAGAATATTGCCGAAGACGGAATCTGATTCCAAGTTCAGACGCTTTCGAAAACTTGCTTGAACCTCGGAGGCAGAAGTTCCTCGAACAGTTTTTGAATGGAATTTCTCACGTTCGGCTGCTTTGTCGTACGACTTGATCTCTTGCGCTGAAATTGGGACTGATAAAACCAACGCCAAGGACCAGATTGCCCACTTACCCATAGGGTCCATTTTCGCACAAAAAAGGAGTCCCGGTGCGAGACTCCTTTTTACTTTTTACAGACGCGGTCTTATTCGTCTCCGCCACCAGAAGAGAGCGAGGAAATAACCTTAACGAGCGGCAAGAACATGGCGATAACGATAAAGCCGACAATGAAACCGAGCGATACGATCATGATCGGTTCAAGCGCCGCAGTCAGTGAAGCAAGTGCAGCTTCAACTTCGTTTTCGTAGAAGTCAGCAATCTTTTGGAGCATGAAGTCGAGCGAACCGGACTCTTCTCCAACCCCGATCATGTGGACGACCATTGGCGGGAACAGTTTAGACTCTTCAAGCGGATCACCAATTCGATCCCCTTCTCGGATTCTCGCTCTCGCTTCCAAAAGCGCGTCGCTCATGATCGTGTTACCCACCGTTCCAGCAACCGTTTCCATCGCTTGAAGAATCGGAACACCGGAGGTCAGCAAGGTACCCATGGTTCGGCTGAATCGAGCCATGCAGATCTTATGGTGGAGCTTGCCGAAGACCGGGACTTTCAATTTGATTCGGTCCATTACCCGTCGTCCGAAACGTGTTCGAACGAAAAGTCGGTTAGCAACAATGATGATCACGACCGATACAATAATCTTCCAACCCTCGTAAACCAGAAGGTTTGAGAGGTTGATCAAAAACTGAGTGGGTGCTGGGAGGTCATCTGCCTTCAGACCTAGGTCAGTCAGAATCGCTGCCCACTGAGGAACGAACCAGTAGACCAGGAATCCGGTAATCCCCATCGACATAATCAGAACGAGAACAGGGTAAGTCAACGCGGACTTAACCTTTCGGCGAAGTTCAACGTCTTTTTCCAAGAAGTGGCTGAGTCGCTGGAGGGATTCTTCCAAGACACCACCGACTTCACCAGCTTTGATCAGACCGATAAACAGTGAGCTAAATGCCTTAGGGTGCCGTTGCATCGCACGGCTAAGGGTTTCTCCACCTTCAACCCGCGTTCCGAGATCAGTGATGATCTTTTGGAGCTTTTTGTTTTGAGTTTGGCGACCCAAAACGTCAAGGCATCGGACCAAAGAAACGCCTGCGTCGACCATCGTGGAGAACTGTCGACACCAAACTGAGAGGTCGGTTAGCTTGACCTTACCCGGGCTCTTTGTCTTAGGGCTCTTCGCCTTGAGCATCGTGACTTCAGTGATGGTGAAGCCTTGCTCTTCGAAACGCTTCCTTAAAAGCTCTTCGCTTTCAGCATCAGCGGTTCCCTTCTGGATTGAACCCAGAGCATCTTTGAACGTGTAACTAAAGATTGGCATTTTCGAATCTCCTTACTGCGATTATCGGCGTGCCGGTGGCGCGCCTCCTGGACCTGCTCCGCCGGGACCACCCTGTGCGGTCGCCAGCATTTTCTTCAATTCTTCGACGTTCCCGCAACGAGACATGATCTCATCGAGGGTCACCCAACCTTTCATGTAGAGGTCACGAAGGTTCTGATCCATCGTAAACATTCCCATGTTCGCGCTGGTTTGAATCATCGAGGTGATTTGGTGGGTCTTGGCTTCTCGAATCAGGTTTCGAATTGCAGGCGAAGCAACCATGACTTCATTAGCAGGTACCCGCCCCTTACCGCTTGCGTGTGGCAAAAGCTGTTGCGAGATGATTGCTACCAAGTTGTTTGAAAGCTGAACCCGAATTTGTTCTTGTTGTCCCGGAGGAAAAACGTCGATCATTCGGTCGACGGATTCCGCCGCGTTGTTAGTGTGTAGCGTTCCGAAGACCAAGTGTCCGGTTTCTGCAGCGGTGACTGCAAGAGCGATCGTATCAACGTCGCGCATTTCACCAACTAGCAGGATGTCTGGGTCTTCTCGAAGAGATGCTTTCAACGCGTTCGCGAAGCTCTTGGTGTCCATCCCTAACTCGCGCTGGTTGATGACGCAAAGTTTGTGCTCGTGTAAGTATTCGATCGGGTCTTCGATCGTAATAATGTGGTGAGCGTGGTTCATGTTGATGTGGTTAATCATCGCCGCAAGCGACGTTGACTTACCTGAACCAGTTGGCCCCGTGACGAGAATCAGACCTCTAGGCTTCTCCGTGAGCGTCTTCAAGATCATCGGAAGCTTGAGTTCTTCAACCGTTGGAATTCGAGAAGAAATCAGTCGGAATGCAGCAGCAACCGCACCTTTGTCTCGGTACAGGTTGACCCGGAATCGAGCTCTTGATGTCGGCCCTCCGGGTACACGCTGATGGAACGGAATCGGAAGCGCGTACGAGAAGTCCAACTCGTAGGTGGTTTCGAATCGTTGAATTTGGTCATCTGAAACGATTTCGTAGAGCATTCGCTGAATGTTTTCAGGAATGAACGTGTCGTAATTCAGTCGCTTTAACTTTCCGTCGTGGCGAACCACTGGCGGTGAAAGTTGGCAGATATGAAGGTCCGAAGCGTTAAGATCGACAACGATGTTCAAAAGCTCATCGATGTGAAGATCGTCAACGGTTTTTCGAGGTCCAAGCGGCTTTTCATCATTTGGAACACCGCTGATGGTCACCAGCTTATTTTTCCAATCGTCCAGATTTGGGGCGGCTCCTGGCATTGGAGGCGCGGCTGGTCGTGGCATCCCTGGTTGAGGCATCGGTGGCTGACCACCTGGATTCTGACGCATCGGATCGTTTTGCATATCTATCTGTACTTTCTATTGTTCAATAAAATTTTCTAAATTAGTAGCCTGCGGTGAAGACAACACGCATAACTTCTTCCGGAGTCGTGATTCCGTTTAGAACCTTGATCAAACCGTCTTGTCGAAGCTCATTCATTCCGTTTGCTTTCGCAGCTTCCTTAATATCGTTTAGAGGCGCACGGCGGACAACAAGTTCCGCAATTTCTGCGTTCATTGTCATCAATTCATGGAAACCGGTTCGGCCTTTGTAGCCAGTCATTCGGTTGTTGTCATGCGGGATTCCTCGGTACAAGGTCACCAAAGCTTCTGGGTCGGTGACGTTAAATCCAAATCGACGAAGGTCGATTTGAGGCACTTCGTACATTTCCTTATTCTCAGCATCAATTCGCCGACCAAGTCGCTGAGCTAGAACACCAATAATCGTCGCAGCGATCAGGTACGGCTCAACACCCATGTCGATCATACGAAGGGTGGCGGACGGAGCGTCGTTCGTGTGAAGCGTTGAAAGGACCAAGTGTCCGGTAAGCGCGGACTCAATTGCGATTTCTGCCGTTTCAAGGTCCCGCATTTCGCCGACCATGATGATGTCGGGGTCTTGCCGAAGGTAGGCACGGAGCGCAGTCGCAAACGTCAGACCGGCTTTTCGGTTCATCTGAACCTGAGCAATACCGTTCAGCTGGTACTCGATTGGGTCTTCCGCGGTAATAATGTTGACGCCGACCGTGTTGAGGTTGTTGAGAACCGAATACTGAGTCGTGGTCTTTCCGGAACCCGTCGGACCAGTACAGAGGAACATCCCGTTGGGCTGGCTTACCAGCTCAGCAATCTTGATCTGGTTCTCTTCAGTGAATCCGATCTTTTCCAAACCAATCATAACGCTCGACTTATCGAGAATCCGCATAACGATTTTCTCGCCAAACGGAGTCGGGATCGAGCTGACCCGAAGGTCAATCTCTTTTTGGTTATGTCGAACTTCGATACGACCGTCTTGTGGAACACGCCGTTCGGCAATGTTCATATCCGCCATGATCTTGTAGCGGCTGATCAGTGGAGCCATGAGGTTCTTCGGAACCGTCATTGCTTCCATCAGAACGCCGTCAACCCGGAATCGGACGCGGATCGCTCGCGGACCTGGTTCAATGTGGATGTCCGACGCTCGGTCTGAAATTGCTTGTTGAATAATTGCGCTGGCCAATTTGATGATCGGAGCTGCATCGGCAGCAGCTGCCTCATCTTCTCGTCCATCACTATCGTCTATCTCTGAGCCTTGCTTGACCCCGGCGTCAGCCATGATCTTGGCAAAGTTGTTGGCGGAAACCGCAGCGGCTTGCTTGTTCGCTTCGGGTGTAGCTTGGGCGGCTTGTTGAACGGTGCCACCGCCGTAGTATTTGCGAATCGCATCCTCTATAGCACCCGGAACCGCTAGGACGGGAACAACTCTGCAACCTGAGGCGATTCGAAGATCATCAATTGCAGCAACGTTGCTCGGATTGGTCATTGCGACCCAAAGCGTTTGTCCTTCTTTGCGAACCGGAATCGCAGTATGGTTTTTTACAATCCGCTCGGGAACGACGTTCAGCGCACTGCTGTCAATCGTGATTCGATCTAGGTCAGCAAAACCGAGACCGACTTCTTGGGCCTTGGCTTGGAGAACCTCCCGTTCTCCGCACATATTTAATTGGACGATGACTTTATCCAGGGGCGTCCCAGTTTGTTGGGACATCTTGATTGCTTCATTGGCCTGGTCCTTATTCAGAAATCCCTTCTGAATCAAAAAATCCATCATCGAAACGCGTGGCAATGCCATGTTTGAACTCTCAGCACAAAGGTGCACACTCTCCCAAGCGTGCACAGTTCAGGCATTGTAACCTAACTGGGGCACGAAATAAAAGCGAAATCTGTTGAACAAACGTTAAATCTGACGAATTGGACTCGAACCCGCATCGAAACACAGTCACCTTTACTTCGGAAGCAAGAAAAATCTGCCACTGAACTCAATAAGATTCGTTGCAATCTTAAGAAAGACTCTGGGAAACTGGGAGCCAGAGATGTTTGCCCTCAATTTTTATTCCGACCTTTATGGCGATGTTCTGAAAAACAACCGAAAGACAGTCACAATTCGTCTCGGGGATAAGAAGGACAAGTACCAAGAGGGAATGATTGTCTGGGTGACAATTGGTCCACGGTTCGGAAGACGGCAGAAACTCTACGCAGCGATTATCGATCGCGTTGAAGTCAAGCCAATTGCTGAACTTTCACCGAGAGATATTGAACGAGAGAACCCTGAATTCAGATCCCAGGATGACGTGATTGGTTTGCTGTCTCGAGTCTACGGAGATTTGATTACTCCAAATCACACCGTTACCGTGATTTACTTCTCTCGAATTGACGAGTAGTTAAGCATTCGCATAGCGGGCAACCAATTCCGGCCACGTTCCGGTTTCGATTGCATCGCGAATTTCGCTCATCATCCGAGCATAAAACGCGAGGTTGTGCAGGCTGGCGATCCTCGCTCCGAGTGGCTCGTTTGCCTTGAACAAATGTCGCAGGTATGCGGCGGAATACCGGCTGGTTGCGGGAAAGACAGAGTTCTCGTCGTGCGGACCATCGAACTCCGCCCACTTCTTGTTCAATGCATTTACACGACCGTTGAGCGTATAGAGGCAGTGGTGGCGAGCCATTCGGGTCGGGAGAACACAGTCGAACATATCAACCCCGCAGGCAACCGCATGAAGGATGTCCTTTGGATGTCCGACTCCCATCAAGTATCTCGCTTTGTTTGCGGGCAACAAGGGTGCAGTGTGTTGAACAACCGGATACTGCATCTCCGTCGGCTCACCAACGCTGACTCCGCCGATCGCAATGCCATCGAACGGAAGTTCAGAAATATACCCAGCACTCTCGGTTCTCAAGTCTTCATGAACACCACCCTGAACAATGCCGAAGATTGCCTGACCTTCTTTCCGTGCGCTCAGGTTTCGGTGTGCCCAAACATGAGTGCGCTTCATCGCATTCTCAGCCTCCTCTCTGCTACAAGGGTAAGGGGGGCACTCGTCAAGCATCATCGAAATATCGACTCCTAGCTGACCTTGAATTTGAATCGATCTCTCTGGAGTCAGAAAGTGTTTTGAACCGTCAAGGTGCGACCGAAACTCGACACCTTCATCGTTGATCGTCCTCATGTCACTGAGCGACATCACCTGGTACCCGCCGCTATCCGTTAAGATTGCCCCGTTCCAAGAAATGAACTTGTGGAGGCCGCCGAACCGCTCGACGAGATCGGAAGTTGGGCGTAGTGATAGGTGATAGGTATTACTCAACACCTGTTGGAACCCAAGTGCCTCAATATCCTCACTCCCGACGGTTTTGACCGTTCCTTGAGTGCCAACGGGCATGAAGAACGGAGTCTCTACCGTTCCGTGCGGGGTGTGCAGTCGCCCGCGCCGCGCCTTCGTGTGAGGACAGACAGAAAGAAGCTCATAGGAAACCGAAGGCATTCTTTAAGGTGTACCCGGTGCAGAAGGCTGTTTCTGAGTCCATCCAGGGGTGAAAAAGATTCGGTCGTCTCCTCTCTTTCCAGTTGATGCATATTCCTCTCGACCATTCGGGCCGTTTGACCAAAGTAAAAACTCTTTACCTCTCGTCTTCATGCAATAGGGATTCCCCCAAGGATCTTTTAAATTGAATTCTTGCCGTCCGGACCTTAGGAGCATTTCTGGCTTTCGAATTAAAAGATCAAAAATCAGACTGGTTTGGTCCCTACGAACTTGCTCGCTTCGGCAACTGCTCACGATGTACGAAGCATTCGGCAAACACAGGGCTGGGATTGCTGAACCTAAATTGGAAGGAAGCTGATTGACTGTTCGTGTGTAGTTTTGCAAAGCAGTTTCCAAAGAAACCTTGTTGTTAAGATCACGGTAGAAAGCAGTCACAATTTTAAGCGTTGTGATGAAGTTAGACTTGTCAACCACTTTGGTTGGAACTCCGGACATACGAATCTTTCTATAGTTGGGAACTCCTTTTGGAAGTTTTGTATAGTCAGGAATCCCATCCCTCATACCTTTAAGAATGTTGCGCAATCCTTCAAAGGCGTCGATACTTCGGCACAAAACAAACACCGAAAAAAAGTCTGCCTCTAAGTACGGCAAGAAGGATTCAGGTTTGTCAACCTCAAGACGATTTTTCAACCACCATCTTTCCAGTCGCTCAATTTCAATCGGTTGACCTTGCAAAATCACTGCCGAAGAAAGCACCGTACGATCCAGATAAGATTTCGGAGCCCGAGAGACATTCTTCCAATCGATTCCTCCTTCAACTTGGTCAATCTTTTCGGCAATTTCTTTAAGCTTTTCCAATTCAGAATAGGCAGATTTGAACGCACCTCTTCGAAAGCTCTCTGTCGCTTTAGCTCTTCTAATGTCGCTTATATCTTGAGCTAGATATTCGGCAACGAAGTTGCTCGTAAAATATGAAGCTGGGTGATAGAGCGTAACGTATTGATCCAGCACATTGGTCGATTCGTATTTCTTCAAAATGGAATCAATTGCATTTCCATCGTAAGGTTTTCGGGCTTTTATCGCATTGGTTAGTCTGTCGATTTCCTTGTAATGTTCACCTCTGAACTTATAGACCGCGCTACTGAATCTTACTCGCTCCTTACTTCGCTTTTCGAAATCAAAGGTCAAATCAGAAGCTTCTATCGGAACTCCTGAAGTTTTTGCTTCAATCAGCAAGCCTGAATGATCTGAGAATGCGGATCCTAGTCCGAAAGATTTGAGTAGAAGATAGGAGACCGTGATACAGAAAATGATGAGCGTTGCGACTAAGACAATCGCGGTTCGCTTTATTGACTTCAGTTCTTGACTCATCATCTTACTAAATATCAATACCGATTCCAGCAGATAAATATTCGCAAATGATATACTAGCGTCTACGTGTCAAACGGTTGGCTATCGATTCGGAATGCGACGGGAAATAACCTGAAGGGTGTGGACCTTGAGGTCCCGATTGGGTTGTTTGTCTGTATTACCGGCGTTAGCGGAAGCGGGAAATCGACCCTTATTCAGGACACATTTTTCCCACGCCTGATGTTCGAGCTTCATGGGACGCGTTCAACTTGGAGTCCGCATGATGCGATCGAAGGGGTTGAGCAGATCGACAAAGTGATCGACATTGATCAATCTCCCATCGGGCGAACGCCGCGATCAAACCCGGCAACCTACACCGGAACGTTCGACATGATCCGGGACCTGTTTAGCAAAACTCCCGATGCCAAGATTCGGGGATACCAACAGGGGCGGTTTAGCTTTAACGTCAAAGGGGGGCGCTGTGAGGCGTGCCGCGGAGACGGAGTTTTGAAGATCGAAATGCACTTCTTGCCCGATGTTTACGTGCCTTGCGAAGTTTGCAAGGGTAAACGATATAACCGCGAAACCCTGGAAGTGAAATACAAGGGCAAATCCATCTCCGATGTTCTGGAGATGACCCTCGAAGAAGCAGTGGAGTTCTTCAAGCCGATTCCTAAGATTCACCGAAAGCTGGAGACGCTGCTGGAAGTCGGGTTGGGCTATATCCGAATGGGGCAGCCTTCTACGACGCTTTCCGGTGGTGAGGCTCAGCGCGTGAAACTAGCCGCGGAGCTGAGTAAGCGATCAACTGGATCGACTTTGTACATTTTGGACGAACCGACGACTGGGCTTCACTTTGAAGATGTCCGGCGGCTCCTCGCCGTCTTACACCGATTGGTAGACCAGGGTAACACAGTGGTTGTGATCGAGCACAATCTCGATGTGATTAAGACCGCCGACTGGCTGATCGACCTTGGTCCAGAAGGTGGTAGCGGCGGTGGCGAGATCATTGCGACGGGAACACCGGAGCAAGTGGCGGCGAACCCTCGGTCACACACTGGCAAGTTCCTCGCCGAGATTTTTGACCGAAAAGGTCACAAGTACGTTTCATAATCAAATCGTGCCGACGTTGTTTACCAAGATTCTTAACGGAGAGATTCCGGGCGAAATCGTTTACCAAAACGACCATGTCTTCGCGATCCGTGACATCTCACCGGTTGCCCCGACCCACATCCTCATCATTCCCAAAACCGAGATCTCTGGGTTAGCAACACTGCCGGATAACGGAGACCATCAGGCGATTCTCAATGCGGCGAAAGTCATCGCGGAGCAAGAAGGATTAGGGAACGGATACCGGCTGGTGATCAATCAAGGTGAGGACGCCGGACAGACGGTGCCGCATCTTCATGCTCACCTTATTGGTGGCCGAAGTCTCACCTGGCCCCCAGGGTGATGTCGCTTCTCACGTTATCGATCTGTTTTCCTTAGAATGCGCTATAGTTAAACAAAAGCATTGTATATCAAGCCATTTAACTTCTCAATGCAACTATTTCAGACTGAGTTCTCGAGGATACTGAGTTAAAACCGGACTAGATACAAGTCTTGTTTTGAAAGACTAGGCCGATTTCGTGCGTCGAGTCATCTTGCTCGCAATAACTTTACCCAAGGGCACTTCTACGCAGTAATGCATGAAGATTGCTGCAAGTAACATGATAGACGTAATCAGAAATACCGCGCCGGACATTCCGACAACTGGAGCCAGAAATAGAATCATCACATACCCGATATTCTGATGCAACAGATACAATGGATAAGTCAGATTTCCAATTATTGGACATGCGAACTTTTGAGGGAGAGTGTACAGCTTTGCACTGAACAAGGCGAACACCGAAAAGAAAACACAAATAATCAGAATGATTGGGATCGCGGAGTGATTGTGAATTTCCGGATTCTGCAAATGTAAGTTTTTAGCTTCAATAAGACAAGAGAAAATGGAAGCGAAGAGACTTACAAGGACGCCGAACCAGTTGACCAACCGTTCACGCTCTGACGAGTAAATCAGATAAAAGAATGCACCCGCAGAAAACAAAGCTGCATATTTACTAATCAATACCAGTCGAACCACGGTAAAGAAAAATCCATCCGGGCACATCAGAAGGATCACAGATGAAGCGATCCAGCAGAACAAAAATATGTTAAGTCTCTTGATCACTTTACTTGCAATTAACCCGCAAACTATTGCGTAAAACATACCTTCCACTGCAAGTGACCAATAGCTTCCGTCAATCGGTGCCGACCGAATCACGATTCCAATCGGCGTGAGGTGTAAAAACAAGATATGAGCGATCACATCTTTCGTGGATGGAGTTTGAAAAGGAGTTTGAAAAACTTTAACCACAAAAAGAGTTATCAGACCCGCAAAAAAGTACATCGGAGCCAATCTGACAAATCTTGCTTTCGCAAATTCCAATACAGTTCGATTCTGAGCGCTTTTTAGAATCACAAATCCACTAATGATAAAGAACAAATGAACTCCAAGGTATCCATATTTAGTTATTGGTTCTATGGCTGCCAGCTTCAATTTTGTGAACTCATAACCTCTAGATGTATAGTGAAAAAGGACAACCATTATCGCCGCAATAAAGCGGAAATAGTCAAGCTCAATCATTCTTGTTTTCGTTGTGTTCGCGCTCATTTCTGTCTTTGACCGGTTCTCATCCGTGGATCAGAAGCACAAGTTACGTGAAGTTTATCGGGAGAGCTCAATATGGCTTCCACTTCAGGCTCTGATTTTTTATAATCCGGTTTTCCAACAGTATATAGAAGTTAATTTTGTTTCTTCTAAGTTTCAATTGAAATGTTTTAGATGCTCCAGTAAAAAGGCGAATCTGTACGCATCAGACACTTGTAAAAGTCTGGCGAACAAGCCCCGCTTCTGACGAGTGGAACTTTATCCTGAACCTGCTAATCTTGCTTGATTTAAGCCCATTTTCGGGCGACTTGGGAACGTTGTGCACTAAAAACCTTGACAGGTTTGGTTAGCCTGACCGTAGCGAGGCAACGTTGGCTCGTTGTTTTCGAAAGGAAACTTGGGATTTTTACAATGAATAGACCTAAATTGATTTTAACCGCCTCATTAGCGGTCTACATATCTCAATTCTCAACAGCACAAACTTTCGTTGGTACAACTACCGGAGCTCCGACCTGGCATCGTCCCGAAGAGGGCCGTCCTCCCACGATCCTGTCGGGAACTCAAACTGCAGTTCCCTACCAGTCAACGATTTTGAGCGTGAATACAAGCGGTGCTTATACCTTCAATATGGACGCCGTGGCTAATGCATGGGATACATTCGCATTTTTATATAATGATCCCTTCAATGCTAGCGCACCCCTAACCAATGTTCTGATTGGTAACAACAATTTGACTAACAATAACTCCGAGTTTACGTACAACTTGACCGCGGGAACTCAGTATGTATTCGTCGGCACGGGAAACGACTACACCCAATCAGGTGCCTACACGTTGACAGTCGCCGGTCCTGGAACTGCAACTTTTGGTGCTGTTCCGGAGCCAGCAAGCCTGAGTGCACTTGCACTCGGCGGATTCGCTCTTCTTCGACGCAGACGCGCTTCTAAATAAGCGATCAAACTGCCCCGCAAGTTAATTGCGGGGCAATTTTTGTACTACAATACATTCGTGGCAGATCTCGTTACTTTCAGAATTAGCGTTTTGACTCATCGGGATTGCGAATTCCGAGTAATCAGTATTGACTGGTGATTAATCAAGGGGAAGACCCTGGACAGATGGTTCCGCCCCTGCACGCTAAACTCATTGGTGGACGTAACCTCAGTTGCCCCTCGGGCTAAGGCAAAAAGGGAAATAACAAAGTGGACAAAAGCGCCAAGCAAAAACGAATCAGCATCTTCGTCGCAACGGTGGCGTTGATTGGTTGCGCTTCGGTCTACTTTCTGAAGCCTAAGCCAACACAATCCTCTGATCAGTTGTTACAAGATCGAGATGTAAAGCAGGCAGACCAGGCCGCAACTGCGGTCGGGCTACCTTCAATCTATCGTGATCCAACCCCCCAAGGACCGCTAAAGCAGCGACTAGAGAAGCTTCAGCAGTTTTCTGCCTTGTTTGCCCAGAAGTCTTCTCGCCCTACTGAGTCTTCACCTTGGGAATCTTTTCCGAAAGTGATCGAAGATGATCCGATCCCAATTCCGAACTCAGATCAGCTTGAAAATCTATCCACGGCGTTATTTCGTGAGGCAGAGATCGCTGCACCCGCAACCAAGCAGCTGGTTTCTTTTGGGTTGAAGCCTTTCGCATCTCTAGTTACCTACAAACAGATTGCAAAGTTTCACGGTTACCAAGCTTGGCTCAGTGCATCAAAAGGGGACGCTCAATCGATGAGCATAGAACTCGACAAAATGGTTCAGGCTACTAAGCTCAGCAAAGGTTTCGGAACGATGATAGAGGCGATCATACAATTCACTGTTGCTGATATTCACTTAACCACTGTTCAGAAAATCATCTCGAAGTATCCAAAACTAGTTAAGCAATACAAGATGCCGTCAGTCGATCAATACGGATTTGCTACACCAGAAGAGATTCTCCGAGCCGAATATCTATTTCAAGTTGGAACCGCGATTCATGGAGACGAACTTAAAGAGCTTTCAGGTCTGCCAGATTTAGAGGAAGAAGAACCGAAGAAGACGGATTCGAAGGACGCCAAAGACCTCTTACTGAAATCAATGGAAAGTTGGACGATTGCATATAAAGCAATGAAGACTTCCCAGGATCTGGCTCAGATGTGCGCCGCGTATCGAACCGTTGAGCCGAGAATGCACAAATATGAGTCGGATGGAGAGACTGTTACTTGCGGACCTGATGTTGCCAAAGAGATTGATGGCGCATTCTTGAATTTCCAGTCCAAGTATCAAACAACTGTCCGAGCGAAGGGTTAACCTTCGCTCGACTCGTACTTGTCTTTCAGCGACGCGACAATCGACGGGTCAGCCAAGGTTGTCGTATCTCCAAGCGCACGCCCCTCGGCGATGTCCCGCAGCAAACGCCGCATGATCTTGCCGCTTCGAGTCTTCGGGAGCTCGGCGGAGATGAAAACGTCATCTGGTCGTGCGACGGGGCCGATCTTCTTGCCAACGTGTGCTTTTATCTCGCTCACCAAAGCATCTGATCCCTCGAAGCCAGCGCGGAGTATGACGAATGCGGAGATTGCTTGCCCCTTGATGTCATGCGTTTTCCCAATCACCGCCGCCTCGGCAACGGCTGGGTGGTCGACCAGCGCGCTCTCGACCTCCATGGTCGAGATGTTATGACCGGCAACGAGCATGATGTCGTCTACTCGCCCAAGGAGCCACAGGTAGCCGTCCTCATCCAGCTTAATTCCGTCTCCGGCAAAGTAAGTATCTGGGAACCGGCTCCAGTAGGTCTTCTCGTAGCGATCGGGATCGTTAAAGATTCCCCGAGTCATGGAAGGCCAAGGGTGATCCATCGTGAGGAATCCGCCCTTCGGAGTTCCAGTGGCGGCTGGCCCGGTGACATCGACCCCGTTTCCGTGTTCGTCCAAAACCTGAATCTTGATTCCAGGGAAAGGATGAGTTGCCGAACCGGGTTTGGTCGCGGTGATTCCGGGCAGCGGAGTAATCATGATCGCCCCGGTTTCGGTTTGCCACCAGGTGTCAACAATCGGGCACTTTCCGGCTCCGATGTTGGTGTGGTACCACATCCAAGCCTCGGGGTTGATCGGCTCGCCAACGGAGCCGAGGAGCCTCAGACTGGAGAGGTCGCATCGCGCTGGATACTCACTTCCCCACTTCATGAACGTCCGGATTGCGGTCGGAGCGGTGTAGAGAATCGTTGCTTTGTGTTTTTCGATGATGCGCCAGAATCGGTCTTTATCTGGGGTGTCCGGCGCACCTTCATAGATGAGTACAGTCGCACCGTTCGCAAGCGGTCCGTAAGTGATGTAGCTATGGCCGGTAATCCAACCGCAATCGGCGGTGCAGAAATGGATATCGCTATCTTTCAGATCAAAAACGAGTTTACTGGTTGCAAAAACCCCGGTGAGGTAGCCGCCAGTGGTATGAATGATTCCTTTCGGCTTTCCGGTTGAGCCGCTCGTATAAAGAATAAAGAGCAGATCTTCGGCATCCATCGGCTCGCATGGGCAATCGGTGGATTGTTGCGGCACCAAGTCGCTCCAGCGAACATCTCGCCCTTCTTGGTACGAAATCGCTCCGGTTTTTTCGCCTGTTCGCTCAAGAACCAAGACCTTTTCTACCGTCGGACACCCGGCATCCAGAGCTTCGTCCGTGATTTTCTTAAGCTGAACCACGTTTCCGCGCCGCCAGCCGCCGTCGGCGGTCACAATCACTTTTGCCGCCGAGTCATTCGCTCTTTCTTGAACCGAATCCGCGCTGAATCCGCCAAAAACCACCGTGTGGGCTGCCCCGATTCGAGCGCACGCGAGCATTGTCATCGGAAGCTCCGGAACCATCGGAAGGTAGATACAGACCCGATCTCCCTTTTGGACACCCAACGCCTTGAGCGCGTTCGCAATCCGCGAGACCTCATCTTTCATCTCTCGGAAAGTGATGGTTCGAGAATCGCCCGGTTCACCTTCGAAGATCATTGCCGGTTTATCTGCCCTTGCCCCCAGTGCATGGCGATCCACACAGTTGTAGCAAGCGTTTAGCTTTCCTCCAAGGAACCACTTACCGTAAGGCGCTTTGAAATCAACTGCGGTATGCCACTTCTCAAACCAATCGAGCTGATTCGCCCAGCCTTCCCACCACTGCACTGGGTGAAGGTAAGCCTCATCATAAATTTTTGGGTCGTTCGCGTTGGCTTGGGCTTTAAATTCATCGCTAGGATGAAAGACTCGGTCTTCGTTTAGCAGAGAGTTGATCGTTTCAGACATCAGCGTCGGGTCCTTTGGGGATGGGTCATTTTAGCATCAAATTACCGTTGAATTCGTAAATTTCAGGTTCAATAGACGGATATTGAACATCGAAGCGATTTGGTATGGAGAAACGCTCGGCGCAAAGCTCGGCCGAGTCGTTCTGCTACCAATCTCGATGGTTTATGCGGTGGGAGCCGGAATATTTCGAGGGATTTATCACTTCGGCATTAAGAAAGCGGCGCACCCGCATCCAAAAATTGTTTGCATTGGCAACCTCGTGATGGGCGGCAGCGGAAAAACACCGGTGACGGTTTACGTTTGCAAGGTCCTGACTGATCTTGGCTACGAAGTCGTATTGAGTTGCAGCGGCTACGGGTCGCCCAGGTCAGAAGCTGCCACACTCGCCCCGGCTGGACCGCTAAATGCGACCGAATGGGGAGATGAACCGGCTGAACTTCGCGAATTACTACCTGACGTGCCAATGATCGTAGGGCGGGACCGAGTTTTGGCTGCGACGCTCTGTCAACAGCACTATCCAAACTCGGTTTTGCTATTAGATGATGGCTACCAACATCTGCGACTGAAGAAAGATGTTTCGATCATTATCCAGCCGAAGATAAAGAACCGGCTTGCGTTCCCGGCTGGTCCTTTTCGAGAGCTCAAAGTTTTCTTCGTGCGCCCTGAATTGGAACTGCCCAATTCTCAATTTGATATTGTCTACTCGGATTTGACATTGGATCAGGCTCCGAAAATAGCAAATGCACTTTGCGCAATCGGAAGACCAGATCTTTTCCGAAAGTCTCTGGAATCGACTGGAATCACGATCGAGCAGTTTATTGCTTTGCCTGATCATCACAAGCTTACGGAGGACTTCGCACTTCCGGATCCGACTTTGCCATTGATCGTTACGCACAAAGACTGGATGAAGATCAGAAATCGAACAGATCTCGAGAATCGGACAATTTTGGTTGCCAAACGCTCTGCTCAGATTCTGCCGAACAAAGAATTCGCTGAATGGCTCAAAATGAAACTGAAATGAATAGCAAGAAACTGATCAATAAACTCGGGCTGTTCATTTTGAAATTTGGTGAAAGGGTATTCCAGGTTTCAGACATCGCAAAGGCCGAGAAACGCGGTGAAAGACTTACCACACTTCTCTATTGGCTGGACAAAAAGCATCGAAATCAGACGGTTGAAAATCTTAAGCTCGCTTTTCCGGAGAAAAGCGACCAAGAGCGAAAAGAAATCGGCCGGGAAATGTATCGCCATTTTGGTCGGGTGATCGCTGACTTTATGCGAAGCCCGATTAGAACCGAAGCCGAACTCAGCGAAGGAATGGAGGTTGAGAATCGACAGATCTATGACCGACTTGTTGCCGATGGAAAGGGCATTCTGCTCATTACTGCCCACTTTGGGAATTGGGAAAGATACGCACACTGGTTCAGACTTTCTGGAGTGACCTTCTCTAGCGTTGCCCGTGATGCGGATGACAACGAGATCACAGCTCATGTTAACAAGATCCGTGAACTCAATGGAATGGACATTATTAGCCGTGGTAACGCGGCGAGAGAGATGATTCGTAGGCTTCGCCAAGGGCAAATGGTTGGTATGTTGCCAGACCAAAACGACTCCGATTGTTTCATTCCGTTCTTCGGGCACACGGCAGGAACTGTTCTTGGACCGGCAGTTTTGCACATCAAAACCGGTGCTCCGTTGCTTCCTTCATGCTGTATCCGAATCGGACCGGGAAAATATCGGGCAATTCTGTTTGATCCCATCTATGTCCTTCCTGATGAAACTCCCGAAGAGCTGATGACCCGGGTGAACAAGGCGATTGAAACCATGATTCGCCTCGCTCCAGAGCAGTATCTATGGATGCATGACCGCTGGCGAAATGCCCGTCGAAAAGGGTTGCTTTGAGAATTTTGATCGTGCGCTTCTCGGCGATGGGAGATTGTGTGATGGCGGCTCACGCGGTTTACGACTTGCGAAAAACCTACCCAGAAGCAGAAATTTATTGGGCGATTGATGATCGATTTGCTGACCTGTTAGGTCCAAAACTGGTGGACCAAGTATTGGCGGTCCCTCGAAAGCGTTGGAAATCAAAGCCTGGAATTTCGACCATGATCGATCAATTTCGCTGGTATTCGAATCTACGCAAATACCAGTTTGACTATGGCTTCGATTTGCAAGGTCACGGAAAAACCGGATGGTGTCTTCGCCTCGCGAAGCCTAAGTTTCGGCTAGCAATAAGGGCAAAAGATGCGATGGCCAAAGCCTTGAATCCGGTGTATCCGAAAACGCAGTCACCACTCGCTCACGATGTTGACTTTGCGAAAGAGGCTGTTCGCTCGCTTTTGCCATGTACTGACTTTAAGGGAGATTTTCTTCCGGGGGAGTCAGCTGACCGTGATGAAGAACTTGTGACCATTTGTACCGGTGCCGGTCATCCCTTAAAGCAAATTCCGGGAGAGCGGATTCGCCAAATCAGCGAAAAGCTTGTACAAAATGGAAGAAAAGTCGCCTTACTAGGAGCGAAAGGGGATTGTGAGTTTGAAGCGCCTGGTGTCGATAATCTGGTGGGAAAAACGAGCATTGCAGAATCCATTTCTTGGATTCGAAAAAGTGTGGTTCATATTGCCGGAGACACCGGGACGGGGCATATTTCAGCTGCGGTCGGAACACCCTTAGTTTCAATCTGGGGCAATATGCCATTTGACAAGTACCGTCCGTACACTCAGAATGCTATTGTTTTGAATCGTAACGGAGACATGAGTGCGATTGACGTCAATGAAGTTGTTCAAGCAGCACTAGGAGGCTTTCCTGAAAGTTCTTATTAGCCGCTTGTCGGCTTTGGGTGATTGCGTCTGCACGCTTCCGGTCGCGGCCGCGATCAAGTCATCCTTCCCGGATTCCGTTATCACCTGGGCGGTTGATCCTCGCTTTGCCGGAATCATTGAATGTTCGAAAGCAGTTGACGAAATTGTTCGTGTAAAGCCTGGTTTCGCACCAAAAAGTTGGCCCAATGTGCCTGGCGATTTCGACTACGCGCTGGATATGCAAGGACTATCCAAGAGCGGTTTAGTTGTCGCGAGAGCAAAGGCGAAGCATAAGCTTGGCTATCATTGGCAACGAGAATTGGCTCCACTCTTTTCTTCTAAAGTCTTGCCTGACCCAACGTCGCTCCATGTTGTCGATCAATACGTTGATGTTGCGCGTTACATCGGGGCGCAAGCCGACGCAGCCGACTTTCAGATGTATCCTTTGGAAGAAGATCGAACCAAAATGCAGACATTGCTTGCAGAAAATGGGATTACTGGAGCGTTTGTGATTGCAAATGCGGGAGCCGGATGGGTGACGAAGCGATGGCCCGGTGAACATTACGCTAGGCTTGCCGAACTCCTCGCCGAAAAAGGTATTCAGTTTGCCCTTCTCGGTGGGAAGGCGGCGGGTGATGTTGAGGCGGCGGAGTCTGTCGTTTTGCAGAGCAAAGTGCCGATCGTGAATTTGCTTGGCAAGAGCTCTGTTCGTGAGCTTGTCGCGCTGATCTCATTGGCGAATGCCCATGTCGGTGGAGATACGGGAAGCACTCATGTGGCGGCAGCGCTCGGCGTCCCGGCAATTGGGTTATATTCCATCACAAAACCCGAAAGATCTTGTCCATACGGCCAAATTCACCGCTGCCATTACGATCCAGATTCACTATCAAATATCGACCCGGTCAGTGTTTTTGGTACAGTTTGGGAGGCAATCAGATGAATTTAGATGAAATTCGTGTCGGAAAGCGGTTGGTTTTTACTAATGGGGTTTTCGATATTCTTCATGCTGGGCACGTTGACTATCTTGAGAAGGCGCGCGCGCTCGGCGACGTTTTGGTCGTTGCCCTCAATTCAGATGAGTCGGTGAGACGACTCAAGGGACCGACAAGACCGGTTCATTCACTGGAAGATCGGATGCGGGTGATCGGAGCGCTTCGATGTGTTGATGCAGTTTTGTCGTTCGAAGAAGATACGCCGGAAAACATTATTCGGCAGGTTCGACCGGATATCCATGTAAAGGGTGGTGACTACACCGTCGAGAGTCTGCCTGAGTCTAAAATCGTGCTTGGTTATGGTGGCGAGGTCGTCATCATGCCGACCCTTGAGGGACGTTCCACAACTTCCGCACTTAAAAAGCTCGGTGCGGAATGAAGGCATTCGACTTTGAAGGTGAGTATCGTTGGCTGTTTTGCATGACGCATCCGGATGATGAAATAGCGATTTGTGCAACCATCAAACGGTTGACTGATCTTGGGAAAGAAGTTCATCTCAGTTGGACTCACCACTTGCCGGTACGCGAGCAAGAAGCTCGCGCTGTTGCTCGTAAGCTCGGTGTGCCACAAGAAAACTTGTACTTTTTGGGATCAACCGATGGCTCAACTTGCGAGGAACTCGTCACTCTCTTGCCAAAGTTCAAAAGCATGATCGAATCGGCTAAACCAGACCGGGTTGTGTGTGGGGCATTTGAGCAGGGACACCTTGATCACGATGCGACGATTTGGCTTGCTCGTCAGGCATTTAGCGGACCGATCTTTGAAATTCCCCTCTATCACACTTACCGGTATCCGCAGCTCCAAAGATTGAACGAGTTCAGCGATCCGTCTACTGGTGAAACACTCCCGCTTGACCAAAACGAACAAAGATTAAAGCTAGAAGTTGCGAAAAGTTATCCCAGTCAGAACATCTGGCAAGTTCTTTTAACCTACGAAATTGTGTCCCGGATCATGTTCCGACCCGCTAACTTGAGATTTCGAGAGCGGATGCGACTCCTGGAGACCAAAGATTTTCGAACACCCCAACATCCGACCGAATTAGCCGATAAAGTTGCGCGGCATCATCGGTGGGAGCGGTGGCTCCGTGCGCTCGATGCAGCCGAGAAAGGTACCCTTTAACCAATGTTCAAGAAGCTGATGGAGCGGGTCGACCGAATGATGGGTCGGGGCGTGATTGACGAAGATTTCTATGAAGAACTCGAAGAGGCGCTTCTCCAGGCGGACACCCACATCGAAACCGCGACTGAGATTCTTGAAGAGCTTAGAAAGTTTGTTCGGGAAAACAAGGTGACCGAGGCGGCGGACATCAAGGCTTGTTTACAAAAGTCAATTGCCGACCGGTTTCGATCCCAAAATCCAGTCGGATTGGCCGTTTCCGAGAATTCTCCCACGGTGTACATGTTTGTCGGCGTCAACGGAGTCGGAAAGACAACATCAATTGCCAAATTGGCAAATCTGCTAAAGACCAAGTACAATTTTTCCGTCATGCTCGCCGCTGGAGATACGTTCCGCGCGGCGGCGATTGAACAGCTCGACACCTGGGCTAAACGGATCGGGACCGATATTGTGAAGTCTCAGCCCGGAGCTGATTCGGCGACCGTATTGTTCGACGCGATTACTGCGGCAAAGTCTCGCGGAGCGCAATTTGTACTATGCGACACCGCCGGCCGTCAGCATAGTAAGGCAAACCTAATGGCGGAGCTAGAGAAGGTTCGAAAAGTCACCCAAAAGGCCCTTGGTCGCGACCCAGACGAGGTGCTTCTCGTCATCGACGCAAATACGGGACAAAACGCGATTCGCCAAGCCGAAGAGTTCACCAAGGCGGCGGGAGTCACCGGTTTGATCCTCACGAAGCTCGACGGGACCGCAAGGGGTGGAGCACTGATTGGGGTTTACCGCCGCCTCGGAGTCCCGATCAAATTCATCGGAATCGGTGAAAAGGTGACCGACCTGAAAGACTTCAACCCCGATACATTTGCGGCTCAGCTTTTCGACTGAGGTACCCTTAAAAGCAATCCCTGTGGGCCTGTAGCTCAGGGGTTAGAGCGGACGGCTCATAACCGTTTGGTCGCCGGTTCGATCCCGGCCGGGCCCACCAATTGTTGCTTAGGGATCGATTTAGAAAAAAGCGAAGTTCTGATCGATTTTAGTTGAGAAAGAGCAAGCTTTTTTCGTAAAACAGTCCTAGTGAGTCAACTTAAAACGATCTCTCGGTTTGAATATCTGATCCAGATAATTGATCGAAATGGCGGGCGTGTCGATGTATTTCTTCCCAAATTCATTTTTCAATATTTGGCATTGTGTTTAACTTCGTTCATTTTTATATTTATCAGCATAGGGACAAAGTGGATTTTTTGGATTTTTCTATCTTTTCTTATTTCGTTTGGAGGTGCTGGATATTTGTTTTTCGTGCTGAGGCGAAATTGCAGTTTCTCACTTGACGGAATCGAACTCGTCTCTTGGAATCGAAAGGTGTACTTCATTTCGTGGAAGAACATAAAACGTTCTGTCCGAATCAATGATCATCAGTTTAAATTGCTTAGCGATGATGGAACGCCCCTGGTTCTAGATCTTAAGTTTATTGGGAATATAGGTATGGCACCATTGCCACTGTTGAAAGAGTTCTTAAATGAAATTTCCGACGCATCGGGAGTGGAGAGGACTTGGGAAGGAAGAGTGCTACTCCCGCGTATTCCCGAGCAAGGGAAATGGTACGCAATTAAGATCCCGCAAAGTTCAAATCAGAGTATTCGAACCGAGCTTATAGCCCTGGCACTTCTACTTTTTGCTTGCGTTGCGTATCAATTGATTTCCAAGAAAATTAAAGTCGGACTGATTGTTCCATTTTTAGTAGTCGCTCCGCGATTTTCGGTCTACGCACGATTCTTCCGAGCAAGAAAAAATGAAGAATCGATTAGCTTTCAATTTTCTGCCGATTCAACGAGGATCCAAACCAATGGATTCGACTACAAGATTCCAAACGATCAACGGCAAAACAATCCGATTGCAATCGGTCAAAGCTCACTGTGTACGACAAACCCCGTTCCTTTCGAGTGGGGTTGGAACTGGACGGCACCTGATGGCACCAGGGTGTATTTCGACCCACGATTCATCGTTGAAGTCCAAGAAGACGGCCTTCCTCTGTCGCGCTAGTTTTGTTTCACTTAAAAAGTTCAATATCGTGCTGAACACAATAAGTCCCCATTAAACTGTAGAGTAGTGTCAGTGAAGCGAAATCAACAGAGAATCGATTACCTAATTCACCTTAAAGCAGATTCAGGGTTGTATTTCCTGCCTCAATATGCTTGGTGGCGGATTCTTGCAGTTGCTTTGTGTTGTGCCTTCCCTTTCACTCTGCTCATTTTCAATGCTCCTTCGGGGCCAGTTTTCGGACTTTGGGCTGTTCTGATGATCCTATTTGGGTTGCATTGTGTATACGGAAAAGATGCTGAGATCACTGGTGACGGCTTGACCATCTACACTTTCAGAAGACGAAAGATCTCTTTTTCGTGGAAAGATCTGAAGCGAACAACGCGACTAAAAGACAACGTTTTTAGAGTAAAGAATCAAGAAGGCGAAGATTTTGAGATCAATCTTAGCTCTGTAACGTTCTTTGCGGAGCAAAGCCTGTTTTTGTTTCGCGACATCTTGAACGAATATGCCGACAGAAACGGCAACAAGGTCGATTGGAAGCCACAGGTGAGACTTCCCAACTGGGACCTTAGAGACGAATGGTACCGCGTAGCATACGACTTGGATTGGATCAGGGCATTTAAAATTGCCACGATCGGCTTTACACTGCTCAGTGCGTGCCTACTGGCATTTTTTATCTCTCAAAAGATGTTCAGTATCACCATCTTCTGGTGCATTTTTTACATTCTCGACGGTGCCTGGCGTTTGCTGAAATTCATAAACTTGAAAGAATTGATGAGCTTAGTCGAATTTCGCTTTCCTGAAGGAAAAGATGTTATTGTTCGCTATAACCAACTCGAGTATGAGGTTGCCTGGGAAGAGACCGAATGGGTCATTCCCGATTCAAGACAGTTTTCTGCTTACAGCAAAAACCCTATTCCTTTTGAATACGGTTGGTCTTGGACGGCTCCCGATGGCAATAAGATTATTTTCGATCCCAGGTTCATTGCGCCTTCGGATCAAACTCAATGCGATCCTTTTCGGGCTTCGGTTCCTGCAAACGCATAGAGGCTTAAATCTGCCAAAATGAACTCACGCCCGTTGTGACGGTTCGATCCCGGCCGGGCCCACAACTCTTCATTCAGTCAGCCTGCAAGAATAGATTCTCTGATAAACTTTAAAGGGTATGAGGGAGAACCAGGCTTTTAGATTTTTGCGGCCTTACCTCACATCGTACGAGGGGAGTCGTGATTACATTCCGCTACCCGTTTACAAGTTGTGGATTTTCGGAGCACCTCCGGCGTTTCTTTTGGCACTATCAGTCGCGCTTCATACGTTCGGGAACAGTTCTGCAGTAGCGATCGGATTTGCAGTTGTTTTTCTGGTGTGCATAATCGCTTTCGTTTGCTTTAATTTCTATCCGAGAAGGCTTCAGGCGATTTTCACTCAGAGCAAATTTACTTTTTTCGAAGTTGACGGCACTGAGCGAGAAATTCCGATCGAAAATTTGTTACGAGCAAAGCGAATTGCGACAAGCAAATTTGAGTTATTGGATCGCGATGGACTGCCGTTTCAGCTCAATCTCCGAGTCTTATGGTTTACTCCCAAAGGATACTTTCAGGTTCTCCGTGAGATCCTTCATGAAGCAGCGAATCAGAATCCTGAATCGGTACCTCAAGACTGGAAGCTAAGAATATCGATTCCCATTGAACCCTTGCAACATACAACGTACAAGCATGTCATTCCTGCGTCGGTGATCGTAATAAGAACAATAGAAATTGCTCTTGTTCTTTTGCTGCAATTGGTTCTCATTTACGATCTTTACTCGACTCGCCAGCTTAAGGCAGTACATCTCTTTGGAACGGTTTACGTTTTGGTTTACTACCTCCCTGTACTCAGAATGTACGGTCCGCTAATTCGATCCAGAGCGGTAGAGTTTCGAATTGCTGAAAGCAATATTCTTCTTGATGTAGACGGTGAAAGTTTTGAAATGCCCCTCAGTAATGTTTTTGCGATTCCAACATTCAACCCACACAGCAGAATCTTTTCCAAACACCCGATACCTTTTCAGGTCGGCTGGAGGATCGCGGTTCCGGACAGCAAGAAAACAGTTTTCATTGATCCCAGATTCCTAGTTGCATCAAACCAGTACCCAAAACAGATTTCCAGTCAAACGTTTGTTCCCTCCAAACTGTAAATCAGATCAAAGTTAGATACTTCTGTGTATAAACTGGTTAAAGTGGCCGAAAAGCTGAACAAGCAAAGGATCGACTTTCTCATGGACCTCAAAGCGGGTGAAGGTCAATTTTTCTTGTCTCAATACACTTGGTGGAGGCTATTGGCCTTTCTTCTCTGTTGCGTTTGTCCATTTTCTCTGCTCATTTTCAATGCTCCTGCGGGACCAGTTTTCGGACTTTGGGTTTTTCTGATGATCCTTTTCGGGTTGCATTGTGTATACGGAAAAGATGCTGAGATCACTGATGACGGCTTGACGATTTACACCTTCAGAAGAAAAAAGAAGCTTTTCAGTTGGAAAGAGCTGAAGCAAACAAGTCGATTGCAAGAAAACCGATTTGAGCTGAAAAATCGTGACGGCGAGACGTTTGTGATTAAGATCGGATTTGTGAGTAATTACGCGGAGCGAAGTCTGCTTTTGTTGCGCGACATCTTGAACGAGTTTGCAGATCGAAATGGCAAAAAGGTCGATTGGGAGCCCCAGGTGAGGATTCCAACTTGGGTTGTCGATGATGTTTGGTACGAAGTAGTTTTGAATCCCGGAAGCAAATCCAGTGCAACTTTGAAGCTTGTGTTGTATGCCATTTTTTCAATCGCAATATCTGTTCATATGTATATCGAAAAGGAGTTCTTGAGCTATTCGGTCATTCCTTTTTCGATGATGATTGTCGAAATTCCCGCTTTATTGAGGAGCAGGAAGCTTGCACGATCCAAAGATCGGGTTGAGTTTAAATTTGTAGGGGCACAAGATGTTGTAATCCGTATAAACGGTCTGGAATACAACGTCACTTGGGATGAAACCGAAAGCGTCGTCCCAGGAACTCTCTTCTCAGACTTTTACAGCAAAGACCCGATTCCATTCGACTACGGTTGGTCTTGGACCGCCCCCGATGGCAAGGAGATCATTTTCGATCCCAGGTTCATTGCACCTTCGGATCAAACTCAAAGCAATCCTTTTCGGGCTTCGGTTCCTGCAAACGCATAGAGGCTTAAATCTGCCAAAATGAACTCATGTCCGTTGTCACGGTAAAAGAGCTTCGTGAGAAATACCTTCGATTTTTTGAGTCGAAAGGGAGCCTGATCCATGACTCGGGGTCGCTGATTCCCTTTGATGTGACCGGTCGCCTAGACGAGAGTTTGCTGTTCAATGGCGCGGGAATGGTGCAGTTTAAGCCGTACTTCCGGGGCATCGCGACTCCGCCAAACAAGCGGTTGACGACCGCGCAAAAGTGCGTCCGAACGGGCGATATCGACGAAGTTGGCGACGACAGCCACCTCACTTTCTTCGAGATGCTGGGCAACTTCTCGTTTGGCGATTACTTCAAACAAGAAGCGATCGACTACTCCTGGGAGTTTCTGACCAGCCCAGAGTGGCTCGGACTCGACCCGAAAAAGCTGAGTTTCACCGTTTTTGAAGAAGACGACGAGGCGTTTGGCTACTGGGCGGCGCACCTGGAAAAGGCAGGAATCGATCCGGCTACCCGCGTCTTTCGCCTCGGCGAAGAAACGAACTACTGGCCGGCGGGGGCTTTTTCCAAAGGGCCTCCAGGTCCTTGCGGGCCAAACTCAGAGATGTTCTACTGGCAAGGCGCGGGCGACCCGCCGACTGGTCCTTACACCGTTGAAGATTGGCTGAGAGACGACGACGCCAAGAACTGGCTCGAAATCTGGAACGACGTTTTCATCCAGTACGAGTGGCAAGGCACCGAGGGCGAGGGCGAGTGCGGCTGGGTCAAAACCGGAATGCCGAACCTACCGTTCAACGGGATCGATACGGGAATGGGCATCGAACGAACGGTGGCAGTGCTGAATGGTTACAAGTCGGTTTACGAGACGGACGCGTTCGCCGCGATTTTCGCGAAGCTGGATGAGCTCGCTGTAGCATCTGGCTCCTCCACCACAAACCCTCATCATGTAGGAAAAGGGGAGGGGCGCACGGCTCAGTCGAACTTTGGTTCCCATGCGGAATCCCCCACCCCAACCCCTCCCCCTTTGGAAAAAGGGGAGGGGCTCCTTGATACTCCCCCTCCCTCTTCTCCGGAAGGGGGAGGGGGCCAGGGGGTGGGGGATTCGGCGACTGCCGCAGTTACCGCCGCTCGGCGGATCATCGCTGACCATATCCGAACCGCGTGTTTCTGTATCGCGGACGGAATCTTGCCCGCGAACAATGGGCGTGGCTACGTCTTGCGCCGTCTCATTAGGCGTGCGGTTCTGAAAGGGCAACGGACCCTTGGGTTCGAAGATGTTTTCCTATTCAAGGTTGCCTCGGCGGTGTTCGAGACGTTTGGTGATCATTACAAAGAGTTGCTAGAGCGTCGAGAGATCATTGAAGAGACTCTGAAGAATGAGGAAGAACTGTTCCGTCAAACGTTAAATCGAGGAACTGAGCTTTTGTTCGATTCTTTGTGTATGGTGATCGTTCGTATTCTGAACAATATGATTCAGTTTCGCGAAGCACAGGACCTTTTTGACCCTGAAATCAAAAGGATACAGAAATCATTGCCCGATGATCTAGATAGCCTTTCATTAAACCAATTGAATGCATTGAAGTTAGATATAAGAGACTTTTTGCATAATAATTCTGAACTCAATAAGAGTTCGTTGTTAACTGAAATTTTTGCGCTTAGAAAAAACCTAACAGATGCGTACCAGAGCATTGCAACGGATAAAAAGGAACAAGACTTCTGGAAGAAAAGAGTCAAACAAGACATTGAACTTCAGGGATTACCTGGCGATACTGCTTTCAAACTCTACGACACCTTCGGATTCCCGCTTGAAGTCACCCAAGAACTGTGTGCGGAGGCGGGGATCACCGTTGACCTCGAAGGATACAAAAAGGCTCTGGCCGAAGCTCAAGAACGGAGCCGGGGGGCGCAAGGCGAAAAGTCGGCTTACGGCGATCTTCAAGCAGCTGATGAACTCAAAAGCGCGAATGCGACCGAAACTTCAGAGTTTCTTGGCTACTCAGCTGTTGCGGCAAGCGGGCACGTTCGGCGGATTCGACCGCTTGGGAACGGAAAGGCATTGGTCGCGCTCGACCGGACTCCGTTCTACGCGGAATCTGGTGGACAGACCGGCGACACCGGCGAAATCCGAGTGGGTGCAACCAGCTTAATCGTCGCGAATACGACCAAGTCAGCCGGGCTGTTTTGGCACGAGGTGATCGGCTCGGGAGTCGAAAATCTACTCGACCAGGAAGCAGAAGCCATCGTTGACGGCGCACGTCGGAGCCGGATCAAGCGGCACCATACTGCGACCCACCTGCTCCAGGCCGCGCTTCGGCAGGTGCTGGGCACCCATGTCACTCAGGCGGGGTCGTTTAACGGTCCAGAGAACTTGCGGTTCGACTTCACCCACGGAAAGGCGATGACCACCGACGAGATCGCCGAGGTGGAGCGCATCGTCAACGACGAGATTCTGAAGAACACCGACGTGACCACCTACGTGGACCTCCCGATTGACGAAGCCCGGGCGAAGGGTGCGATGGCGCTTTTCGGCGAGAAATACGGCGATAAGGTTCGAATGGTCGAGATCGGCGAGTTCAGCAAAGAGCTTTGCGGCGGCACCCACGTTCGGACAACGGGCGAGATTGGCCTGTTCAAGATCGTGAGCGAGGCGAGCGCGGCGAGCGGCGTCCGCCGGATCGAGGCGATCACCGGTGAAACGGCTTATGCCTATGTGTTGGACCAACAAGCTGCGATTCGGGAAGCGGCAAACCTGCTGAAATCCAACCCGAAAGAGCTGGTTCAGGCGGTCGAGAAGACGCTAACCCAGCTGAAGGAAGAGCGACAAAAGCGCGAGAAAGCCGAAATGGCGGCGATGTCGGGCGGTGCTTCGACGTCGAACACCGTCGAAGTCAACGGAGTCACGCTTTGGGTGAAGAACTTTGGCGATGTTGACCAGAAGGTCGCGAGCCAAGCCATCGACAACGAAGCGAACGGCAAGCCGAGCCAAGTCACCCTCGGCGCGGTAGTCGGCGAGAAGATCACGTTTATGTGCAAAGTCGGCACCGATGCTCAGGCGAAAGGTGCCCATGCGGGCAACTTGCTGCGCGAGATCGCGAAGATCGCCGGGGGCGGCGGCGGCGGTCAGGCCGCTTTCGCTACAGCTGGTGGTCGGGATGCGAGCAAGGTTGACGAGGCATTGGGCAAGGCGGAAGAGTTCCTGAGATCCCAACTCAAGTAACAAAAGATCATGATAACATGCAAGGCATGACAAAGGAGCGGCAAGACGGACAACTCTTGCCGCTCCTCACCTCGTTCCGTTTTTTTGCCGCGCTCCTGGTTGTGATTTGCCACAACGCGGTGGTTTGGGAGAAAGCGACATCTCCACTCTTGATCGACCTAAAATCAAATGGTGGGCGGTACGGCGTCACCTTCTTTTTCGTCCTTTCCGGGTTCATCTTGGCGCATCGATATCAATCGTCGGACCTGAATCTCAAGCGGTATTTTCGGTCACGTTTTGCGAGAATTGTTCCGCTTTACTGGCTTTGTCTCATCCTATCTGTAGGTTCGTTTTTGGTGACTTGTCGGTTAACCGGTGAAGCGTTCCCTTTGCTTCCTGTGGTCAAAGACTTTGCGGTGAAGTTCCTTTTCCTCCAGTCGGTTTACTCGCCCTGGAATGCCGATTTTCCGATTCTTCAGCAGGGATGGACTTTGAGTGTCGAAATCCTTTTCTATGCTTGTTTCCCCTATTTCCTTCGTTTAGCTCTTTCTTGGACCACTTCGCAAAGGCTTTGGGTGGTTGGGGTTTCAATTGCTGTTCACCTTGTTGCTACCTATTTGCAATGGCATGTCACCGCATTCGAGAGCATTGGCTTTCACTTTTTAGCTTGGTTTCCGCTTGTCCACTTCCCGCTCTTCCTGCTCGGAATGAGCTTAAAGCTGGACCATGACGTTTGGCTGCGAGTGGCGAACGGGGCAAGTTCGATCTTTTTGCCAGGTTTTTTCTTCGCCTTTTGGCTTTGGCGAGGGCTGGATATGCACCAGCCCTTGCCGGTTCTTGGCCTTATCTGGATCACAGCACACTTGGTTACCGTTGGTTCGATCAAAACGAGCGGACTGCTTTCGCATCCGTTATTCCTTTACTTCGGAAACGCAAGCTATGGACTCTACTTACTGCATGGTCTTACTGCGGCGGTAACCCCTTTTCTTCTCAAGAAGATCGGGCTCGAGCCCAGCTTAGGTGCCTATCCGTATTTTATTGGCAGCACCATTCTGGGGATTGTGTTCAGCTGCATTCTCTATTCGGCTTTTGAACAGCCGATGCGCCGGTGGATTAATCGCTAGTCTACATTGAATAGAAGTCTATGGACCTAGATTATTTACTTCACCACTGATACGAGCCAAAACTTGATACTCGACAAATACGTACATAAAGTCAGCACCAATTTCTTATGAAAATTGTCATTTGCTGCATCATTACCGATCTGATCATTCTTTACTTCTGCGTTCGGCAAGTGATTCATCTTGTTCCCCTCTTCTCATACTCACTCATTTCATCTGGACTTAAATTCCATACAATAATGCAATACGGTGTAGCGGATCGGGCATGGAAACGCGGACGTGATTTCATCTCACTTGCCGAGCATGCGGATCGCGTCTTTGTGTGGTTTTTGTTGCTAGGTATCGTTACATTTATTCATTTCATTGTCTCGTTTATTTACAAGGCTGACGATGAGATACCTAAGAGTGCTGGCGGACCATTGTATGCCAATGTACTCTTGCTTATTTGGTTCTTGTACTCAACTTGGCGGTATGCCAGTTTTTAGTTCGCCTATTGCTTTTGAAGTTCGAACAGGTCGTTGCAGTAAAAACATCTATTCAAACCTCTCAATTTAATGTTTTTCGAGTTGAACTGCTATCAGGCTAGGTGCCAGGCACTCTTAGAAAGTTGAACCGGTCTTCGAGATCGCAAAGACATGTTAGGGTTCGCAAATCAACTAACTTTTGGTTTCGCCCAGTCAAAAGTGATCAGAACGAAGAATCTCCAATCGCGATCAGCGGTCTTTGTCGCGACGTATTGCTTCAGTAGACGGTTTCCGGTCATTTTGCGAAGTTTTCGTTTCACATATCTCTATCAAAAAAAGCTGCGCTTCGTCAACCGTTAAATGAGCAGATTGAGTTGTGTACATTATCAACCGTATTTCTGTGTTTTTCGGATAACCTAAAATCATGCTCACACAGTACGCATTCTTAACCCTTCATTTATCAGGGCAAAACCGAATTTCGGCTGAGATTCCAGGAATGCGGCTGGGCATGGCGGAAGAACTGTTGAAAACTCAAGTTCGATGATTGGTGAAAGACAGCAGCACCGGCTTTAGCATGTGAAGTATTGTACAAAAGCGATTTTTAAGTTCGAGTCTTGGTCGTCTCTGATGTGACCTGCTCCCCAAAGCGAAGTCAAGTTAAGACTTCGTTTCGTTCTACTAGGTAACCAGACCCTACAAATTACTGGGGATCGCTCCCCTGTGCAATTTGAGGCAAAACTAAATAAATGTATCTCATAGAGTGAGGTAGTTCTTGTCTCTGGATACTCCTGGAATGAGGTTTGAGAGCGCCGCTGATGCTTTGTAAATTGAACTAATACTCGCTAATGCAGCTGAACCAATTTGTCAATCCACCGGTCCAATACAGTAGTCTGCATTGCTGTATCTGCGAGGGACTCGTCGTCACTTGCCTCACCCAACTCAAAAAGTATCTTCTTATTTGACAACAATACCTTCAAGTCCACAATAACAGACGGCGACAATTTATCAGCGATAAGACAGTTGTCTTTGAAAACATGCCTGACTTGAGGTTCTCGCAGGCTTGCAGCTAGATCGCAACAAAACCTCATCAGAACGATTTCCTCTTCTATTGACAACTTTTTTCTTATAGGAACAAATTGCCTCACCATATCCACATTTGGTGAAAGTAAAATCTTTTGTGCCTCAGCCATTAAGTCCCTCTGCTTTTCCGCACTCTGTTTGTAACGCCGAGCAAATTCTTGTACTAACAGGGCAACTTTCAAGCCACCGACCCGTTGCTTTTCTCTTTGACGCCCTTTTGTATGCAATTCTATCCGAGCTAATGTCTTTAAAATTGCAAGGCATAACGTTACATACCGTCCTCGCTCTGTACACGAATACACTTCGATTTGCCCTTTAATTTGTTTGCTTAAAGTTGGCATACAGAGAGAAATATTTTGCTCAATCCTAAATCCATCTCGCGCTTGGATATGACTCGTCGGTTTAAGCACCAACTTTGGAAGATCAAGCCCTTTCAATGCAATTGGAACCATTAATTTTGGACTCATCAAGACCCCCTTTATCCGATTATCCATATTCGTACTCATCTTGAGTCCACCTATATCGCTTGAATCAAGATCCTTGAAGAGAGTGTTCCAAATTGTGTACAAGTGAAATGTGTTCACTATAGACTTTGTAAAAATCTCTTCAAGGCTGATTGACCCGGTTGCTCCGGACCTGGCTTGTTGTCGGGGAATCCCATTATCTATGTCTAAATGGACAGCCCCCCACTCTCCCGCAAGAATGCTAGCCAGTGTATCTTTTGCCTCATCAGATTTGAAATACTGATGAAAGTTGTTCCAGTCCTTTAGGGACTGAAATTTTTGGTTTTCTGGTAAAGCTTCGCAAAAATCTGAAGTGGCATACGCGATATCATCGGCGAAATCCATGATTTCACATTCGGGAGTCTTTAGCCTGGTTTTGACCTTCGAAGGATCTCTAAGAGACTCTTCATAAATCCAATCGAAGAGGACTGACTCAGGCGAAACCGGCTTAATGCTGTTGCTATCTTTATCGACTCGCGCCGTGTCGGGTAACGAATAAATTGAATACTTTGAAGTTCCAAGCTTCTGAGACTCTTCAAAGGTCCAAGGGTACTTCAAACACGATGCCACAGTCCTTCGAGATATTTTTAGGAAGCCAGCATCGCTTCTAGCGTCTAGCTGGCAGATTATCCGAATCGTTTGGGCATTTCCCTCAAATCCACCGTACTGCGCCATCAATTCAGCTAGAATTGTTTCGCATACATGCCCGAAAGGAGGATGACCTAGGTCATGCGCGAGGCAACAAGCGTTAATTACGTCAAGTTCTAGACAACTGTAATATCGACAAACATCAGGTTGCAAAGATCTTAAATTCTTGCCTATTCGTACGGCAATCCGTGACACTTCTAGAGTGTGGGTTAATCTCGTGTGATAATACTGAAGAGCAAATGGCTCTTCACTTTTCAGTTCGTTTGGATTATCAACCTGTGAGATCTGTTGCAATCTACGAAAATAGGCCGATGATTCAATCTTATCTCTGTCTTTCTCGAAAAAAGACCTCAAGTCACCATTGTCTTGATAACCTCTTTCTCTAACGTATCTACTTTTTAGATAAACGGTATCGAGCTTGTCTAGGGGTATCTTCGAACTATAGCCATTAAACTCTTGGACTCGATCATAGTAGTCCATGTAAACACTTTCTTCAAATCTCTCGGCCGAACGGATGGGATCAAGTTGCGGCTGAGGACCGAATTCAGAAGTTGGCTTATAATTGAAGTGCTCGTGCACCGTAAAATACTACCACAAGAGATCAGTCACTGATATCTCCAGACTGCCTCAAGCGGTACAGTCTAGAACTAATTTCACTTTTCCCGATATAACTTGCCAATTCAGGAGACTGACTGACTATTTGTAGCAAAATGTCCTTCTCGTTTCGAACTCCTTTCTCCCAACTTTGCTTTATAAGTCCGTTCAGGAATGCCTCATAGCGAAAATCCAATGCCACCACACTTGCCATGTTCCAAATATTATAACGAATGCGTACTCCAAAAAGTGCCGGTTTTTTAATGCCTGTGGAAACATATCCAAAACCTTAAAAGCGGTTAAGTGTAGTTTGACTTCAACCCGTCTGGATCTGCATCAGGAAATTGAAAAGCAAACTCAGAGCACTTTTGCAATTCGAAGAGTCAAAGTCCTAGAATATTCAGCAAGGCAAGTGGAACTCGGCATAGTTTTCGGCTCAAGCCATCGCGGCAACAGGAAGTCCAAAAAGCAACTTGCGATTAAACAATTTATCCCCCAGACTCAGCTGGGTCCAAGGATTGTGAAGGGGACTTGTCGCCTAAGAAGCCCAGCCCCAAGGCGACTAGGATCACGGCGCAGCCAATCCAGGTGTTAGCCTGAGGGATCGTTCCCTTCACGAGGTAATTTAGGATCGCTGAAATCGGTGGTTGGACGGCAATACTCACGACCAAAAGAGTCAATGGAGTTGTCTCCACAATTCGGTACCAAACGGTAAACGTGATCAGACCGGAGCAGACAACCAGGTATAGAATCGGAAGATAGGCAATGCTGAGAGCGGGTGCTTTGAAATTCAGGGTTGTTGGAAACAAGAGAGCAGCGACAATGAATGCAGCACCACCGCCCCACATTTGAGCACTCAGGACCGAAACGCCACTGGTGCGGCGACTGATCTTCGCCGCAATGACTCCCATTAGGCACTCTATGATCACCCCAGAAAAGAACATGAGGTTGCCCTTTGTCCCGCTCTGCAACTGCGGAACCGCAAAGCCGACGGCAACAATGTACGCCCCCACAATGCTCAAACCAATCGCCAGCCAACGCTTCTTCGGCACCTTCTCGTGCAAGAAAAAGAACGCAAAGACGGCGGTAAACAACGGCGCAGTGCAAAGCAAAACCGTCCCTTCAACTTCAGAAGTTAGACCCATCGAAGCGTAGTACAGGATATGGGCTGGCCCGAAAAGCAGAAGTCCGATGAGAAATGAAAGTGCCCAATCTTTTCGGGACATCGACTGATATCCGGTGAGCTTTCGGAAGGCGGGGACTTGCAACAAGATTGTCATCAGCACCGAAAGGCTGACCCAGCGCATAGTACCGACGCCAACGCTCGAAAATCCGCCGTCTTTTGCCAACGTTACCATCAGGTTAACCGGAGCCCAGAGCACCTCTAGGAGCATGACTAGGCCAAGAATGCGTCGGTTTTCGATGTTCGACAGTTTACTTAGTAAAGGTCACAAGGCATTCCGCTTTCATTGAGATGAGCGATAAGGGCGTCGGCGTGGGCTTGGTCTCGGGTTTCACAGATACACGCTACGGTCACTTTGCTAAAATTTGGCTGACCGAACGTTCGTTCGTGACTGATTTGCTTAACGCTCGCCTTCATATCGGCGATTGATTTCGTCAATTTTTCAAGTCCGCCTGGGCGGTCTGAGATGACGGTTCGGAATCGGACGAGCCGCCAGTCGCACCTCAATCCATAGTTGATCACGCGTCCCAGGATCGACGGATCAATGTTCCCGCCGCATAGGACGAGTGCGACTTTCTTTCCTCGGAGATGGTCAACTTTGCCAGCAATTAACGCCGCAAGCGGAGCTGCTCCGGCACCTTCTACCACGCCTTTCTCGACCTCAATGAGCCGGAGGATCGCGAGAGCGATCTCCTTTTCGCTCACGGTCACTACTTGATCGATGTGCCGATGCGCGAGTTGGAACGCGTTTCCGCCAACTTTAGGAACAGCAAGACCGTCTCCCAACGTGTCACCCACATCAACCAAAACAGGTTCACCTGCTTCGCAAGCAGCAACGTAGGATGCGCAGTATTCGGGCTCGACTCCGATGATTTCGACCGAGGGTTTCAGCGTTTTTACGGCTAAAGAAAGACCGGCGATCAGCCCGGCACCGCCAATTGGGACGATGATCGCGTCAATGTCTGGAACCTGATCAAGAATCTCAAGTCCAATCGTTCCTGCTCCGGCGATCACCTCTATCCCATCGAAACCGTGAACATAGGTCATTCCGTCGCGTTCGACATATTCATCGGCACGAACTTTAGCCTCGCCGATGTTCATCCCGAAGAGCTCCACTTCAGCTCCAAATTGGCGACACCGTTCTTGCTTCACCAGCGGCGCAATTTCGGGCATGACAACCCGAACCGGAATCCTGAGAAGTTTTCCGTGGTAGGCGAGGGCTAAAGCATGGTTCCCTGCTGAAGCCGCAACAACACCCTTTCGTCGTTGCTCCTCATTGAGCAACAAAAGCGCGTTTCTGGCTCCGCGTTCTTTAAACGATCCTGTCTCCTGCAGGTACTCCATCTTATTGTAAACCTGGCACCCAAACATCTCGGAGAAGATCGGAGATGGGCTACAGGGGGTGTGGTTTATCCCGCCAGCGATGCGAGATTTCGCGGCGATGATTTCGTCAAATGTGGGCCTCATTGCACTCATTTCGTTTATGAGTTCAGTTTATCCGGGATAAGCTAACCGTATGGCTTCCATGAAACGGGTTGTGCTCACCCACGAGGCGTTTTCGCTCGACCGAAAGCAGGCGAGTTGGGAACGAGGACGGCTTGACGCGAGTTTCATTCAACATCCGAACGCGAATTCCCGACCGTTTTTCGCGGAATACCGTCTCCAAGTGGACATCAGCGAAGCGATTTCAACCCAAGTTCATGTCACGGCGGATGAACGGTATCAACTTTTTCTCGATGGAAATTTGGTCGGCCGAGGAGCAGAACGAGGCGATGCCGAGCACTGGTTTTACGAAACCTATACGCTTGAGTTAGACCCAGGTCAGCATGAAATTAGAGCACTGGTTTGGTCACTGGGACCAAAACATATGCCGCATGCTCAGTTTTCGATTCAGCATGGATTCCTCCTTATCTCGGAAGATGAGCGACTCTCTACCGGAAAAGCACCATGGAAGACCCGCGAGATCAAAGGCATAGAAATGATTCCCAAGTCGTCGGCTTTCGCAGTGGGCGACCGATTCCGATTTAAGGGCGAGATTGTCCACGGTCAGCCAGACTGGGTTGAACCGATCAAGTCAGAGAAACCAACAATTGAAGGCGCAAACGACGTTCACCCCCTTCGATTGCTTCGTCATGCAACCTTACCGCCAATGATGAGCCATGACTGGAAGCAATTCGTGATTCGAAATGTCTCTGAACCCCAGAATCAAGAGACAGCAAACGTCAAAATTGAAGCTCGAAACGATGTCGAACGAGATCATCAGATGTTTGTCGATCTTCTCGCCGGAAATCGGGTGACTATCCCGGCGAACACACGTCGGAGAGTGATAGTCGACTGCGAGGACTACCTTTGCAGCTACTGGCACCTCAAAACCATTGGCGGAAAAGGCTCGTTGGTTCGGATTCACTGGCAGGAGTCTCTATACGAAGATCTATCGAAGTCGATCAAAGGCAATCGAAATGAAGTTGAAGGCAAATATTTCGCGATGGTCTGGTCGAAGCTGCCAGGAAACGGTGATGAAATTTTTGCGGGCGGCGGCGATGAAAGTTATTCCTCGATCTGGTGGTTAGCTGGTCGCTACCTTGAAATTTACATCGAGACGAAACAAGAACCTCTGACTGTTGAAGGATTTCGGCTTGAAGAAACCAGGTACCCGCTTGAACCGGTAACGCATCCGTTTCGGTGCAATGATCCGAAACTCAACCGAATTGCCGACATCTGCCTTCGTGGGTTGCAAGCTGACCTTCACGAGACCTATTGCGATAGCCCGTACTACGAACAACTGATGTACACCGGCGATACGCGAATCGAGGCGATGATGACGATGGCGATCATCGAAGATACCGCCGCTCCCCGAAAAGCAACGCAAATGTTTCAGTGGAGTATTGGCTCGACCGGATTTACACAATCAAGGTATCCAAGTTTTAGCAAGCAGTTCATCCCGACTTTTAGCCTTTGGTGGGTGATGATGGCAATGGATCAGCAAACGTGGCGCGGGGATGCAGCGTTTGTAAAATCGTTGCTTCCCGGTGCGAGAGCCGTCCTCGGAACATGGTTGAATCTGATTCAGCAGGACGACCATCATCCCGGATTCGGGCTTCCCTTCGCGCCCGAGTATTGGAACTTTGTCGATTGGGTAAATGAATGGTCGACAGGTGTACCTCCGGGAGGAGAGCAAGGCTATTCGATTGCGATTGCTTTGCAGCTTCTACTCGCCGTCGAGGCCATGGCTGAACTAGAGTCTCTCCATGGTTACGCTCAATCGCAGCGACATTATTTGGCATGGGCGCAGGATCTTCGTAAGGCGATCAAGCGGCACGTCCTACCGAACGGACTTTTGCGAGACGCGATTGATACAGATTCAACTTGCGAACAAGTTCATGCTTTGGCGGTTCTGACCAATGACCCAGAAATTCGGGCGATTGGCGCAAAGTGGTACGAGGGGCAATACCCAGGCTACCAAGCAACTTACTACTTCCAGCACTATCGCCTTGAGGCTCTGGCAAGGCTAGGTAAGTATGAAGAACTACTCGCCAGCATCCGGAAAGAATGGGGGTCGATGGTCGATAATGGACTTTGCGCTCCGCTGGAGCAAACCGAACCGAGCCGATCGGATTGCCACGCATGGTCATCGCATCCGCTCTATCACCTTCAATCGAAAATCCTTGGGTTTTCTCCGCTGGAGGCGTTCCGTTTCGAGTTCAAACCGAACCTGTGCGACTTGGAGTACGCCGAAGGTTATATTTCTACCGGAAAAGGACCGATTCACGCGAGAGTGGACCGCAAAGGTTCCGGTTGGACGGCAACGTTGATCATTCCAGACGGGGTGATTGTCAGTATTCCAGCCGTTAAAGGGATGGTCGTTGGTCCTAGAACCGTGACGGTCGATCCCGACTAACAGCCCCGAGTTTCGCCGATGTGGTCGGTCTCGGTGCGGCGCTCAGTCGCACCGAGGCCGTGCATGGAGAACCCTTCAACTCTCGCAATGTTCTCGATATGAGGAATCAGGGGTTGAAGTTGTTCTCTGGTTAAGTGGCTCACGGACTGGAACTTTAGGAAGTCCATGACGTTAACAGGGCTTTGCCACCGCCCCGCTCGTGCGGTTGGAAGAGTATGCGAGGGTCCGAGGATATAATCCCCGGCGCTCTCTGGTGTCCATTCGCCCATCAGCACGCAGCCCGCGGTGCGGATTTGCGACGCGTATTGTTCTGGATTTTGTATTGCTAGAGTGAGATGTTCTGGGGCGAGTAGGTTCGCTAGCTCAATCGCTCGTTCGATATGATCGACAAAGAACGCGGAACTTTGGGCGTAGGCCTGTCGGATGGAAGTTTCATCTTTGGCCATCGGCATCAGCTTTTCGCATTCTGTAAAAATTTCCTCTAGTTTAGATTTAGAAGTTGAGATCAAGAATGCTCGGTTGTCGGGGGCGTGTTCAATCTGGGTCAACAGATCCACTGCGGCGAACCGGGCGTCTGAAAAAGCATCAACCATCACACAGACTTCACTCGACCCAGCGTAACCATCGAATCCACATCGACCCCACAGCTGCTTCTTAGCCTCATTTACAAACTTGTTGCCCGGACCTACGATCTTGTCGACGTTTTCGACGAGGCTAAACCTGCAATCGCGGCTGCGCCGCCAACTTTGATCGCCTTCGTAACGCCAACTTCCCGCAGAGCGACGAGAACAGCGGGAGCGAGCGTTCCATCCGGCTGAGCCGGGGTGGCGACGACAACTTCTGGTACACCAGCGACGATGGCTGGGACCGTGTTCATAATGACCGAACTTGGGTATACCGCCCGACCGCCAGGGACATAGACACCTGCTTTTTGAAGCCTGACCAAACGTTGACCGACACCGCCATTAGACCATGCCCAATCACTATTAAATCCGGCGGTAATCGCCTCCAACTGTCGAAGATGAAACTCTTTGACACGTTTTATGGCGACTCGGAGCGACTCCAATGTCGAATCATCGACTTTCGCATTCTCAATCTCTTCTTGGCCGACCTCGATGCTGGAAAGTCCGGATGCATCAAACTTCCTTGCCGAGTCCTGCAAAGCCGCATATCCACGTGAGGAAACATCCGTGATGATTTCTCGAACAATTTGCTCGGTTGCTTCATCGCAAACAAATTCGCCGACAAGATTCAAATCCTGCGCTGAGCGAAATTCTGAAAACTTCATGACTTTAAGGTGTCGAGTGCTTTTTGAGCTCGCTTTTGAAATCCGCTCTGGACCCAAAACTGCCATGAGTTCGAACAAGCCCGGTCCAGACGTTTTTCCAGTCAGAGAAACTCGAATTGGGGCTAACAATCGGTCCAATTTTTTCGAATCCGTTTGCAGTTTGATACCCAGTTACCTTCTCTTTGTATTCCTCGGGCGAGAACGGCTTTGAGCCGAATTCATCGATAAGGAACTGAAGTAAAGCGGGAACGTGATCTTGCCGCACGGCTTTGTCAAACGCCTTGGCGTCCATTACTGGCTCATCGACGATAAAGAACTCACAAGCCTCGCCAAATTCAATCAAAGTTGACATTCGCTCGCGCTCTTCTTTGATGCACTGAAGCGCATACTCTCGATTTTCACGGGAGTACAGAACAAACTTCTCAAACTTCGACCAGATAGCCTTTCCGTCTTTAGGCGTTTGGTTTGGCAGCACGTCTTCATCGACAAAGCTATCCCAATACGCCTTAGCATAGGGTTCGGCATATAATCCCTCAAGCTCGGACAAAATAGCTTCCGGAGTCATTGATCGAATCCGATGTGCATTTTGCGAATTCAATTTCTTGATATCGAACTGCCCTGGCGACGGTTGAAGACCATCGAGATTAAATGTTTCAATCAATTCTTCTTCGGTAAAGAATTCTTGGTCAGACCCTGGCGACCAGCCGATCAGAGCAATGAAATTCTTCAATGCACTTTTCAGATATCCCTGCGCCATGTAATCCAGGACACGAGTTGCCCCATGCCGCTTGGAAAGCTTCTTGCCATCGGCACCCATGATGACCGGACAGTGAACAAATACCGGCGGCTCCCATCCAAAATTTTGGAAGAGTAACCAGTGGATCGGCGACGTTGAAATCCATTCTTCGCCCCGCAATATATGAGTCGTTCCCATCAGGTGATCGTCAACCATCGCGGCAAAATGGTAGGTCGGCATTCCATCGGCTTTGATCAGAACCGGGTCCGGCAAGGTATTCGAATCAAATTCAACTCGCCCTCGAATAAAGTCTTTGACAACCACCTTCTGGTCGCGCGGAATTTTCATTCGAATGACGTACGGCTTTCCTTCCGCAATGGCTGCCTCGACTTTCTCAGGAAGTGCATCCCGCCAATCTCCGCCAAAATAGCCGGTGGGTTGCTTATTTATTTGCTGCGTCTCGCGCATCTCGTCCAGCTCTTCACTGGTTTCAAATGCTTTGTAAGCGTGCCCTTTGGCTTCCAATTCTTCAATCAGCCGAGCATAGATCCCTTCTGCTTGTCGTTCCGACTGTCGATAGGGTGCATGAGGACCGCCGATGTGCGGACCTTCATCAAATTCGATTCCCACCCATCGTAGCGTTTTCGACAAACTCTTGTTCGCTTTCGGGGTTGTATCGCGTTCGGTCGGTATCTTCTATTCTCAAAAAGACTTGCCCTTTTTCTTTTTTAGCCAATAAGTAGTTAAATAGAACGGTGCGAAGGGCTCCGACATGAAGGAGACCCGTCGGACTAGGTGCAAAGCGGACGCGAACAGACATTCTTATCCTATAGGGTACCGCCGAAGGACCTAAGGATGAACGAAAGGGTAAAACGTTGCGTAGGCACAAAAACTCGAAAGCATGAGCGAAACTGCGGTTTGGTATTACGTCGGGTCATTCGGACAGTTAGGTCCGTTGACCAAAGAACAGCTCGATGAGCTGGTTGAAGGCGGCGTTATCGAACCCAATACGTATGTATGGAAACCTGGAATGCCAGACTGGCTGCCAGCCAGTAGCGTCATTGAACTGGATCCTATTTTCAAAAAATATATTCAGCTTCAAAGCCCACCTCCAATTCCGGGCACTTCGGCTCCGCCCATGCCGATGGCACCTACGTTCGAGAATTACCCCCGGACTCCTGCAACGTCCTACCGCCACGGACTCCCAACAAACCTTCAAAGAAGCGATAAGTCGAGAACCCTTTCCGGAATTCTTCAGCTTATATTTCCGGGAATCGGTCGGATCTACATGGGCTATGCCGCCCTCGGGGTCATTCAGCTTGTACTGAGCTTTGCGACCTGCGGACTTTTGCATCTGTGGTCAATTGTTGATGGCGTTTTGATTTTAAGTGGACAGGTACGCCTCGATGGCTACGGTCGTGCACTCGAAGACTAACAAAAACCTTTTTGCTTCTCAGACGTCAAAATAATTGAACAGTATGAAATACTCACGCCTTTGGCTTGTCTTGATAGGATGCTTGGCACTTATAGGGTCGGCATTTGCTCAGGAAATCAAACTCACGTTCAAGATTGAGAATCGGGGTGAGTTTGTTATGACGCTTTATCCAAAGGCGGCCCCGAAAACGGTGGCCCACATCGTAAATCTCGCAGAAAAAGGTTTTTACGATAACCAAAGATTCCACCGCTCCGAGAAAAAGCCTCGCCCGTACCTTGTTCAAGTCGGCGACCCGGCAACTAAAGGTGGGTTCGACCCGGAACGAGCTTACAAAGGCGGTACCGGAGCACGGATCCCGTTTGAACTCAATGACCTGCAGAATGATCAGGGTGCGGTTGGTCTCGCCCGAGAAGCGGAAGATAAGGATTCTGGTGATAGTCAGTTCTACATTCTCTTGAGTTCTTCACGCTTCCTAAATGGAAAGTTCACCGTCTTCGGAATGATCACCAGCGGTCTTGATGTTGTACAAAAAATCGATCGCGGCGATAAGATCGTGTCAGTAAAGGTCCAAAAGAGCTAAAATAGCCGGGTGAAATTGTTCAAAGCAATCTTATTGCGCTTCGGATACGGCGCACTCAGTTTGCTATTCATTTCACTGATTACTTTCATCGCATCGGATCTCGCACCTGGTGACCCTGCTCGTTATATTGCTGGAGAAAAAGCGACCGAGGAGCAATACCAAAGAATCCGAGAGCAAATGGGTCTTAACAAACCATTGCCCATCCGATTCGTGAATTATCTCGCGGGAATTGCAAAAGGCGATTGGGGAGAGAGCTATTCGGGAACCCATGAACCGGTTGTTGACACCCTGAAAAAAACGATCCCTACTACCGCCCGGTTGGCATTGTTGGCAATTCTTTGGGCAATCTTTGTTGGGGTGACGCTTGGAACTCTAGCGGCAATCTGGGAGACGAGGTTTCCCGATAAGGCAATTCTGACCCTTTCTACCCTCGGAGTTACGCTTCCAAACTTCGTCCTCGCCCCGATACTGGTTTACATTTTTGCGATTCGGCTTGATGTCCTTCCTGTCGGCTGGGAAGAGGAACTGAGAGGGCCGCTTTGGATGTACTTAATCCTTCCCGTTTTCGTTCTATCGCTCCGCCCGACTGCGCTGCTGACGCGATTGACTCGGGCATCGATGGTTGAAACTCTCCGACAAGAGTTCATTCGAACCGCGATTGCAAAAGGCTTACCGCCGAGAAGGTTGTTTGTAAATTACGCATTGCGAAACGCCATCTTGCCGGTCATCACTGCGATTGGAACGACTTTCGGTTTTCTGCTCACCGGTTCGTTCGTCGTTGAGCGACTTTTCTTAATGCGAGGATTGGGAAGTACTACGATCGAAGCAATTCTCAAAAATGATGTCCCCGTCATCCAAGCATGCGTGCTGGTAACTGGCATGATTTTCATCGCGATCAATACTCTCGTTGACGTTCTGCTTCCTATCCTTGACCCGCGAATTCGGGAGGCACAAGTTTGAAAAAGAAAAAGATCAAAGATCCGCTATTTTGGTTTGGCGCGATCTTCATGGTTTTCTTGGTGCTTTTCGCCGTCTTCGGTCCGATGATTCCTACCGATGGTAAAGGGAATCCGGTTTTTGATGGGGTTAAATCGCTCAACTCAGAGACCCACCTTCCTTGGGGGACTCAATACGCTCCGATTGGCACCGACGAAATCGGACGGTCCTTCCTCCAGCGACTAGCGTACGGCGCACGAATCAGCCTCTTCATCGGCTTTACCGTTCAAATCATCAATCTCTGCGTTGGGATTTTTATGGGTGTGCTAGGGACATTTGCTCCGAAGTGGCTAGCAACAATTGTGCTTCGCCTTACCGACGGGATCTTTGCATTCCCAGACATTTTGTTGGCGATTCTGGTTATTGGAATCCTGGGACCAGGAATGTTGCCCGTCATCGTTGCTCTGAGCATCACCGGATGGGCGACCACTGCTCGACTCACCAAAACTCAACTCGCATCACTCAAGGAGCGAGAGTTTGTTGTCGCCGCAAAAGCTGCAGGTGCATCGACTCCCTACCTAGTTTTTAAACACTTACTTCCGCAGATGACCGGAACATTTCTGGCCGTTTCGATTATCGAGCTTGCCGGGACAATTCTAGCGGAGAGCACGCTGAGCTTCTTGGGTATTGGTGTTCAGCCACCGGATCCCAGTTGGGGAAGCATGATCAACAACGCTCGTCAAAACATGAATTCCTATCCAATGGAACTCATTGCGCCGTGCTTGATCTTGTCGCTCACCGTGTTCGCGGTGAACTTTATTGGCGACGGACTCCGGGCCTACTTCGACCCGAAGTCAAACAACGCATAGCTATTTTGCAAAGTCCATCACTTGGCTGCCGTATCCCATGTAGAACTGGATGATGATGTAGCCGATGTAGATGGCGACACAAAGAAAAACAACGACGCCAACAATGTGTCCAAGTTGAACGGACCGAGTTTTGGCCTCATCATGATAGTAGTCCGCCATTTTGCCGAGCATTTGGTCAAGGTTTCCAGTTCGTTCACCAGTACTTAGCATGTTGATGACGATTGGGCTGAGCGCGTTCGTTGCCTGCAGCGTCTCCGTAACTCCAGCCCCCCCTTCAAGGCGTTGACCCGCAGGGTAAAGCCTCGCCCGCATATATTCATTCCCGCATGAGTCGGAAGAAAGTTGAATCACTTTCGGAAGCGGAACACCAGCATGGTACATCGCACCGAACGCACGTCCAAATTTCGCCATACTCATCATTCGAACCGTCTTTCCAACGAACGGAATATGACTCACAAATGCGTCCCACAGATACTTGATCCGGAAGTTTGCAAGTCCAACTCGAAAGAAAAGGAAAAGTCCAATCAAAAGCGGTGTCAGCCAGAACCAAGTTGATGCCGTAGTGAGTGGCGAGCTTAGCTTGGTTGCCTTCGCGTTCACTGCACCGATGACGAAGTTCGCGCCCAGGATGATCAGAATACTGACGACGACAAGAATCTTGGGATAAATCGTAACGCGGCGATAGAGGTTTCGCAGTTCGATTTCATCTTCGATGTATTTGGCAACGGTGAACATTGCTTCGTCGAGAAATCCACCCTCTTCACCGGTCCGGATAATCGAAAGCATGACGGGAGTGAACACTTCTGGATACCGTTGCATCCCGGCGGACATTGGACGACCTGCCTCAACGTGTCCTTTCATTTCCTCGACAACGTTTCGGAATCGAAAGTCATTCGATTGCTTCGCCAAGGTGTCGAGGCTCTGGACCATTGGAACACCAGCTTTTTGCATTGTTCCAAGCTGGTTGAAAAAGAAACCCAAAGTAGCAAGATTGATTTTTCCAACAAGTGGACCGATGACGCTGGTCGCAACATAGCTGCGTTGTTCGGTAGGAGGTCCCTCGACACGTCCGCTATGCCCTTCGTACGATTCGACCCCTTGGGCGACCGATTTGGAAGCGTCCGATTCCATCGACGTTTTTGCATACCGCCCTTCGATGACGTCATCTGACGAAGGAATCTCGGTTGGAGTTTCAACGGTCGTTGTAGCCTGCGGGCGTACTTGTGGTGCCAACGGATCGGCAATTGAAGTAGCCACGCCAATGTTCTGAATTTCTAATCCACGATTTCGCAGGTCCGCCACAGCGGCATCCATTGATGTCCCAAAAACCTGTCCATTCGACAAGCTCCCATCGGGGTTTAGAACCTGGTATTGATACGTGGGCATACAGCTATTTTATTGGTTCTAACGCAGAAATCCTCAAGAAAATTACGGCGCATCTCCTGCACGGTTTAGTAGGTCCACCATGTTGCTTGCATATTTGTAGTACAACATGCCGACGACGGTGCCAATCACAATTCCCACTGCTAATATCCCAAGCAGATAGAAAAGCACTTGTGCAGTTCGAGTCAACCGATCAAAACTGATCTTTTGCATCTTGGAAATCTGATCAAAAGCTTGGTCCGGAGTTCCAACCATCGTGCCGGTTTGGATCAGCGACAGCTCAGTGTGTCCGAATAAACCTGACTTAGCAGTCGCGTCAACAACCGAGGTGTTTTCCCGCATCGGTCCAAGGGAGCTCAGGACCTTTTTTCGAAGGTACAGATTTGGAATAGAGCCTGCGGCCAAATGGATCGCAGAGGCTGGGCTATTTCCGGCTTGAAGTGCCGCCCCGAGAGCCCAAGAAAAAATCTCAACTGCTTCGGCCCTGGCTCGTTGCATCAACACCGGCATGAAATAGCTCACCGTATGCCGAATCATCCTTGCCCAGGGAAAGAGCATGATGATGAAGACAATGAGATAAATGATACTGGCGGCAATTCCACCCCAGAACAGCGGCTTTTCAGTGTTTACTTTGTCACGAAAAACACGTGCACCGAAGCCAATATCTGACTCGTTACCCTGTTTTTGGACTTCTTCATTGAAGTGCGCTCTAGTTGCCTTAACAGAGGCATTTCCGATCGCAATTCCGGTAACGCTCATCAAGATCATTGGAGGAATCACCATCAGACCATAAAACTTGAATCCGCCAAATGAGTAGGTGCGCTTTGCTCCTTCTGCCAGGATGCGAAACGCTTCTGGCAGGCGTCCGCTCATCTCCCCAACCCGTACTGTATCGACAACGTTTGGTGCGAACTGCATCGGACGCTTCGCCATTTGATCGGCAATGTTCGATCCGTTAGAGATCGCGCCTTGCATCTCACGCAGCATCTGCACAACTCGTGGGTTCATCGATCCCTGAAGTTGGCTAAGAATATCGGCTTGCCCAAATCCCGCCTTCGTCAGATCCGACCATCGACTGAACAGAAAATAGTGCCTCGAGGGGAGCAGGTTCGGAACGTCGGTCACGGAATCATTGAACGAACTTGCGGGAGTCGAAGTGGTCGCCCGATTCGCTCTTGGAGCAGCAGGGCGGCTGATTTGGCTAGGTGCAACCGGACGTTGCGCCTCTTGGGTGACCATTTTTAACCCCCGAGATTCGAGCATTTGTCGCAGTTCGGCCTCGGAATTAGCTTGCATTGTCCCCGAGACCGGTTTTCCGTGAGCGTCGATTGCATCGAATTTTAGAAAAGGCACAGGTTTATCTTACTAAAGATCGGGTAACACCGACAGATGAAACGTTCTTTTAATGGTGGTGCTGTTCACGTTAAGGTCAGTTCGCTAGCCCAAGGTTTGGAGTATTGCAAGCTGGGCGGCTTTGATTCGCTCGCAATGGGTCCGAATCTATTGAACGATTTATCTACCGACGAAGCAAAATCCATGTTGGCAGAAGCGAACGTTGCTCCCGGTGCTTGGGGCGTTCCATTCGATTTCCGGGGCGACGAAGCGACCAATGATGCCGGTCTTGCAAAGCTTCCAGAGTTAGCAGCCAAGATGGCGGAAGTGGGAGTGACTCGATGCGCAACTTGGATTTTGCCGGGTTCAAATGATCGAAATTGGGACCAGAATTGGGCGTTTCATGTTCGTAGACTCAAACCTATTGCCGATATTTTGAACGACCATGGGATGACATTCGGTTTGGAATTTGTTGGTCCCAAGACACTGCGAAATATCTTTCGACATCCATTTGTTTACACCTTAAATGAGATGCTAGACCTCGGATCAAGGGTTGGCAGGAATGTTGGCGTTTTGGTCGACTGCTGGCATTTGTATACCAGCGAAGGAACGAATGAAGAACTCTCACTCATCGATGCACGGCAGATCGCTTTAGTGCACATCAATGATGCACCGGCGGGCAAAGAGGTCGATGAACAAGTAGATAACCAACGTTTACTTCCGTGCGATTCTGGTGTCATTGATCTCAAAGGATTCTTTGAGACGCTTCGGAAGATTGGCTATGACGGTCCAGTTGAGATTGAACCGTTCCTAGATTCTCTGAAAGAGCTTTCTTCCGACGAAGAGCGGGTGAAGGTCGTTGGTGCCGCGATGTCTAAGGCGTTTTCGCTTTAGTCGCCCAGTTCACCATTGCTTCCAACGTTTCAGTACTGCAGTGATGTTCGATGCCTTCGGCGTCGACATCCGCAGTTTCGGGCGAGACGCCAATTGAAACCAGAAACGCAAAGACGTGCTGATGCCGTTGTCGAGAGAACTCAGCGAGCGACTTACCTTTATCAGTGAGCTGAATTTCTCGATAGGGTTCAGCCGTTACCAGCCCTTCTTCAACCAACTTTGGAATCCGTTTGGAAACCGTCACTTTCGAAACGCCAAGTCGCTTAGCAAGGTCCGTAATTCTTGCTTGTTTCGTTTCCCGAATCAGATCGTCGATCAACTCAACGTAATCCTCGTTGAGTTCCCGACTGTGATCTTCTCTCGTTCTTTGGAACCGATTCTGGCTCATTGGAACTTCTATTGTAGCCAAACCGGTTAAACTTGCGAGCGATGGGTCGAATGATTAGCCTCGGTGCGCTCATGTTTCTCCAATATGCGATCTGGGGATCATGGGTTCCGGTAGCGCAGACCTATTTCATGGGAGTTCAACCGGCGGGAATCGGCCTCCAAAGCACTCAACTCGGGATTATCTTCGCGATCATGCCGCTATGCAGCTTGCTGATCTCTCCCATTTTTGGAAACTTAGCTGACCGAGTTTTCAACGGCGAAAAGATTCTCGCCGTACTCCACCTGTGCTCGGCCGCAGCGATGTTCCTTGTGTCAAAACAAGAGACTTTTTCCGGGGTCTTAGCTTGCTTAGTCTTGCACTGTTTCTTCTTTGCCCCGACGGTCGCGTTGAGCAACAGCGTCGTTCTGGCGAATCTATCGGACCCTGCAGGACAGTTCTCAAAGGTCAGACTCTTTGGAACAATGGGCTGGCTCTGTAGTGGCGCGTTGCTGACGCTCCTCCGGAGTTCTGGCGCATCACTCCCCAGAGCCGATCTATTCGTTCAGGCAAGTCTCCTCGGGGTAGTGCTCGGGTTTGTTTGCTTTTTGCTTCCAAAGACACCGCCATCGGCAATCTCGAAGGAGAAATTCGCGTTTGGAAAGGCAATTTCGCTGATGAAAGAACCCAAGTTCATGATCTTCATGATTTTTGGGTTTGTGGTCTCGACCCAGTTCGACTTCTACTATCTGTGCACCTCCGGCTTTCTCACCGCACCAGCCATTCAAACGCTGTCTCAGGCGATGCCAGAGAGCATTTTGGGTTACGCAGGAAAGGGTCTCGGGCTTCCGGTTAAGGACATTTCATTGATCATGAGTCTTGCACAGGCGTCAGAAGTGTTCATGATGCTTCTCCTGCCCGGGTTGCTCAGGAAATTGGGGATGAAATGGACGCTTTCAATTGGACTATTCGCTTGGTTTTTGCGTTATGCCATCTTCACTTTCGTTCCGGTGAAAGCGGCAGTGATTCCCGCCTTAATGCTTCATGGACCGAGCTTTGCTTGCTTCTTTGTTGCGGGGGCCATTTTTGTAGAGCAAGTGGCGCCTAGCGAGATTCGTTCCAGTGCTCAGAGTCTTTTCAATATGGCAACGTTCGGGATCGGCCGGATTCTTGGTTCGTTGCTCGCCGGAAATTTCCAGGCTCAAAACACCTACAAATTGCCCGCCAAGTTATCGGTTGGTGGCGGCGAGATTGAGTCAGTTGTTCAATGGCAAGCGTTGTTTGCGGTCCCAACTGGAATCACCTTGGCATGCGCTCTTCTCTTCCCGATTTTGTTTTCCATGAGTTTTTCGCAATACAAACATCGATGAAACCCACAAAATCGAAGATCCGTACTTACCTCTAAGGTCATGATCTCTCGTTGGGCTTATCTGGCGGTTTTCGGGCTCGTTAGCCTGATTAATTTCGGCGCATCCTACTTCAGAATTCGGTCAATGCCGGATATTGTGCCTGTTCACTGGAACATTGAGGGGAAGGCAGACCGCTTTGGGAGTAAGTGGGAACTCCTTGCACTTCCAGGCATTGTTTCCCTCATTTTGTTTGTCGTCTTCGGCCTTATATTCGTTGCAGGCAAAATTCCTAAAGGAAGCAAGGTTGAGCGGGGACTTGGTGTTACGCTCGTCAGCATGGGCATTTTCTTTTTTGTCCTTCAAAACAGCATTTTGAATCTCAACCCAAGCGGAGTGATTGGAGCGGTCAACGGACTTCTTGGTTGGCTTCTGATGATTTTGGGTTACACCACCCGAGGGATTGAACCCAACTTGTTCATGGGAGTTCGGACCTCGTGGACCCTCAATAATCCAAGAGTGTGGCGGATTACGCATGACCGGGCAGCGCGTCTTTGGTTGTTTACTGGCGGTGTAATCTTGATCAGTTCCTTGTTCGCACCGTTTTGGTTTGGCATTGTACTGTTCATGGGTTCGATGTTCTATCCACTTTTTGATAGTTATCGGATTTCAAAGAGTGCTGCGTAGGAAATGGAGCGCAGGCTTCTAGCCTGCCTTTTCACTTTCAATGCTCGCAGTTTTCGTTAAGAGTAGCAATGACCGAGAGGCTGCCAAGCAGGCTGGAAGCCTGCGCTCCGTCGGCTAGTCGCTAAACAGTTCTTCGGCCAACTCGTTCTGATCGAATTTTCGTTTTTCCAGTCTCAGACCGGTAACGATGGAGTTTCGATTATCGAAGATGACGCAACTCCCTTTGTATCGGATTTCAAAGAGTGCTGCTTAGGGAATGGAGCGCAGGCTTCTAACCTGCCTTTTCACTTTCTCAACTCGCCGCTTTCGTTAAGAGTAGCAATGTCCGAGAGGCTGCCAAGCAGGCTGGAAGCCTTCGCTCCGTCGGCTAGTCGCTAAACAGTTCTTCGGCTAACTCGTTCTGATCGAATTTTCGCTTTTCTGGTTTAAGTCCGGTTACGATGGAATCCCGATCATCGAAGATGAAGCAACTGCCCTCGTAGAGGCTATGCTCCGCAGGGACCTCTTCGAGGTACTTCAGGATTCCACCTTTCAGGTGGTAAACCTCTTTAAATCCCCGAGCCAACATCAGTGCAGAGGCTTTTTCACACCGGATTCCGCCGGTGCAGAACATTGCCACTTTCGGGTGCTTCTCGGGATCCAAGTTTGCCGAGACCCACTCGGGGAACTCGCCGAAATTATGAGTCACTGGGTCAATTGCGCCTTTAAATGTCCCTTCCGCAACCTCGTAGTAGTTTCGAGTATCCACGAGAACCACGTCCTCCTGTGAAATCACATCGTTCCACTCCGACGGTGACACATAGGTGCCAACCCGAACTGTTGGGTCAGCGTCAGGATCACGAATCGTGATGATTTCTCGCTTCAGCTTGATCTTGAATCGTTTAAACGGATTCTCAGGGTGGAACGAATCCTTGTATTCGATATCCTCAAGACCAGGAATTTCTGAGAGGCAAGACCAGAACCATTCCATGTCGTCTGGCGACGCCGCCATCGTGGAATTGATACCTTCTGGAGCGAGCAAAATCGTCCCCATCACATCGAGCCCTTGGGAAAAATCGAGAATTCGCTCTTTCAGTTCGGCGATCTCATCGAGAGCAACAAACTTATAGTAGGCGCGTACAACAACCATCAAAAATCAACCGGGCGCAAGTAGTACTCGTTAATCGCGGTGTTCGAGAGCATCGCCACGGTCGGCAATTTCCGTTTCCAGTGGGTTCCGCTCACCCGTTTCCAGACGATCTCAACCTCATCTGGCGGAAATCCGAGATTCAACAGAGCCTCTTTATTGTATCCCTGAACCACGTAATGAAGAATCCGGTCGGCTTTTTTGTAACTGATTCCGAAGTCCCCTTCATCGGTCTGCCCTTTGACCAGGTCTGCGGTGGCGGGCTTGTTGATGATGATTTCCGGAACGCCCAGAGCTTCTGCCAAGTCCCAGACTTGAGTTTTGAACAGGTCTCCTAAAGGATTGATCGGCGGAGCATCATCGGCGTGCCAAGTGTAGTAGCCGAAGAGCCGTTCGCTCTTGTTTCCGGTTCCGATCGGAACTCCGCCGAGTTTTGCCGATTGGTCGAAGAGAACAATCATCCGACTCCGGGCGCAAACGTTACCTAACCGTTGAGGAGAAACCTCGCCGGCCGCACTCAGGTAGCCATCAACCATTCCCGTGATCTCAAGCGTTTCGCACTGAATTCCAAGGTCCTTCACCACTAGATCGGCATGATCGAGCGACTCTTGGCTGCTGATCTTGTAGGGCATTCGGAAGGCGTAGGTGTTCTCAGGTCCGAAAGCACGGGCGCAGAGGTAAGCAACCACCGCCGAATCGACTCCACCCGAAAGACCCAGAACAACTTTTGACATCTTTCGACGACGAGTGACCTCGTCTTGCAAGAATCCCACAAGCCAATCTGCGACCTGACCCGCGTTGATCTCGTTTGGATCACGCTCGATTTGGGCGGTTTTTTGGGCGCGGATGACTTGCATAGAACCTATTCTACTTCGGGAATCCGGGGGCAGTTCGAATCAGATAGACCTGTCCTTGGTGGTAGAACGGGTGAGCAGAGATTCTTGCAAACGCGCCGTCGCCATTTATGATTGGACCGAGAGCACTTTTCAACTCCTTGGTACGGATTACATCACTCGGATCGGTGATGACCGGCTCAGCGATTTGGCGGGCCCGATCCAGTGCACTTTTCACCTTTTCCGGTGTAATTTCGGCAACCTCATACGGAAACGGCAAGTCATTTACCGAACCATCGGTGGCGCACTTGGCGAGTTTGGCATCTTCCTCGCCAAGCTCTAGCCCCAAAAGCTGTGCCACGAACCAGATCTCAACACCGGCAAGGTGAAGAGCCATCTCCCCGATCGATAGCGCATCCTCGTGCAGCCGCCAGTTCAGTTGCTCATGGTTAAGGTCCAGCACCGAGTCATCAAAACGCTTTCTGGTCAGTTGATAGGTCTTTGCGAAATCCGTCATCCCTCAACGTTACCAGCGGGAGGCTCGAAGCTCATCATCCAATTTGAAATTACAACTAAAAGTTGAGCCAGAAAAATAAATATAAACTTGTCTCGCGGGAACTTTTTACATTGGCACATAGTTATTGAATACTACACATAGTGAAAAATATCCGATTGCAGCATATAAGCTTTCTCAATGGTCTTGAGTATGACGGGTACAGATGGGTCCCTAACCCAAAGAACCAACAAGAAGGTTAACTTTGCGCAAAAGTAAACTCGCATTTACCCTGACAGAGACTTTGGTGTGCATTGCGATTGTTGCGGTTGTCGCTTCAATTTCCTTTTTGATCATTCGCCCAATGAGAGAGAAAGCGAAGCAGACTCAGTGCGCTTCGCAACTAAAACAGTTCTATGTCGCTGCGACGTTGTACAGCGCGGACAATTCTTCAGAAAACGATGGATGGTTCCCAGGTTCGGATATTAGTCCGAACGCACCCCGAGACATCTTTCTCAATAAAGCAAAATATGGACTCAGTCGCGAGATGCTTTTTTGTCCTTTAGTTCCAAATCACGTCAAGAAAAAGAATATAGCATCGTCATACCAGGTTCCTTTCTACCGGATCACTTCGCGAAATGCTGCTCACCACGAATTTTTCAAGCGTAGAGCGAATTTGGAATATGAAAAGCTTGGAAATCAGTTCCCTATGCTTATTTGTCATGCACATGACTACTACTTTTACAACCCTCCCAGTAGTGCTACACATTCCAGCTTAAGAGTCCCGTTTCTCGTCATTTTGCGTCTTAATGGAAGCGTTACTGCACGTTTTGAGCCTGACATGCTTTCAAACCAGTCCATTTTTGAGAATGAACTCTGAAAAATGCATAAAAAAACCAAAAGATATCGACTATCTTTGCTATTCCTCGCAGTAGTGTTTGTTGCGACCATCTGGCTTTTTGAAAACCACCGGAGGTCAGTTGAAAGCCGCGCCAGCCAGGTCTATACGTCTTTTCATAAGAGAGACTGGCCGTCTCTCTACGATCACTTTTTCGACCAAGACGTTTCCAAGAGAGAGATCAGTAAACAGCAATTTACAACGGCGATGAATTATTTGGTCGCAGATGCGATGATATTCGAGATAAAGGATCAAATCGTACAGAGTAGAAAAGATGCGACCGGCTATCGGCAAGCGGAGGCAAAAATATCTAGAAATGGTAAAGATAAGTTCCTTTACTTTGGCATGTACTTTGATGGCACGAATTGGGGCACTTATATGGTCGATGTCATGTTCAACGGTGCAAGAATAGGTGCAAAAGCTACCGAGGAAATGTATGCTCGTTTGGGCGAGGCGATGAAGATTGCTAACATAAAAAGGATTGTTGATCAAGCAGACGGAATCCAATTCACCGTGGAATCAATCAATGCTGGACTATCTCAAAAAAGCGGTGGGAATTTCACACTTCCTTTTCGTCAGGCGGGATACTAATACATCAGCCACCTCACTAAAAACTCCTGCAACTTCCGCTTACCGTACGGATGCCCAACAGCACCGTGGCCAACATTGGGAATGACAACAAAATCGAAATCCTTATTGGCTTTGATCAACGCATCAACAACATGGTAAGTGCTCGCTGGGTCAACGTTGGTATCCATCTCTCCGAGGAGCAAAAGGAGTTTTCCATTTGTCTTTGGCGCCAGAGTTCGACACGACTGTTCTTCATAGTGAGGTCCGATTGGCCAGCCCATCCACTGCTCGTTCCACCAGATCTTGTCCATGCGGTTGTCGTAGCATCCGCAATCGGCAACGGCAACTTTATAGAGGTCTGAATGGAGTTGAATCGCGTGGAGCGCGTTTTGACCACCAGCGGAAGTTCCGAAGATTCCCACTCGTGAAATATCCATACTCGGAATCTTTTCAGCCGCCGCTTTGATCCAGAGCTTGCGATCTGGGAATCCCGCATCGGCGATGTTCTTCCAGCAGACATCATGGAAGGCCTTGCTTCGGTGGCTAGTCCCCATTCCGTCGATACTAACGACGATAAATCCAAGCTCGGCGACCATCATCGCAGTGTTATAGGTGTGAAATGCTTTTGGAACATGAGCGCTATGTGGACCGGCATAAATGGCCTCCACGACGGGATACTTTTTCGATGGATCGTAATTTGATGGGAAGTAAACGTGGCCGTAGATGTCAGTCTTACCATCTCTTCCCTTAGCGACTAGCGGTTTAGGCATCTTGAAACCCGCCTTTATCAGTTCCTCTGGGTTTGAAGCGATGAGGTCCATTACTTTGCCACCATCGCTCACTCGACGGACTTCGTGAATTGGCGCCTGATCGACTCGTGAATAGGTATCAATTAAATATTCCTTATTCGGTGAGTAGGTGATTTTATGGTTGCCGTTTGCAGTCGTCAGACGGGTGAAACCGCTTCCATCAAAATTCACTCGACAGTAGTGGACTTGATAGGGATCCTGGTCAGCGTCGAGACCACCAGCACGGAAGAAGATCTGCCGTTTTTGTTCGTCAACTTGATCAATCCCGCGGACCACCCAGCTCCCTGAAGTAATCGCGTTTTTCAGCTGTCCTTTTTCCAGGTCAAACAAATAAAAATGCGAATATCCAGATCGCTCGCTTTGCCAGATTGCTTCTTTACCACCGTTTATCATCCGGTAATAGCTCTTTCCGGTCCAATCCAAAAACGTCTTTGACTGTTCATCAATGAGCACCCGAGTTTTGCCGGTCGCAACATCAAGCTCAACCAATTGAATGGTTTGGTGCCCCCTCCGATTGTAATGAAACAACGCCTTACTCGTTCCCACCCAATTCACGAAGTTGATGTCCCAGGCGTTCGGAAAAATCTCATCTGGCACTCTTGAAATTGAGGTTTCACCGACGCGATACCAACAAACTCTCAGTTGGTCGATTCGATCACCAGGCTTGATGTATTGACGAGTAGTCAGCACTGGTTGGAAACCCTTTGGGGGAATCGTCTGAACGATGTTGAGCGGCCTGGACTCTTCTGGAAGGACCTCAAAAAATACGATTGATTTACTGTCTGGACTCCAAAGTGGGTACCGACGAACCCAACCAGCTTCGGTCGGGACATTTACCTTTTGAACTGTCCCCAGATTGATGTTTTGAATCTCGATTGATGAGCTCTTTAGCTGAACCCTCAGGTTTCCGTCAGGGCTAACATTGGGGTCATTCGGCTTTGGTGCCTGATACTCAACTACCTTTCCGTCTAGAAATGCGGTCCCCCCAGTAATTCCTGGTTTGTAGACCGCGCATTTTGTCCCATCCATGCGAGTGACAAGCCAATAGTGAGTTTCCCAAGTATTGATAGACCACTCTTCACCTGGAGAAAGCACCTTGTATTCCCTAGGATTGCCATCGTCCTCAAGCCAAAAGATCTTTAACTTTTCAGCAGATTGATTCAAAAAACGAATTTGAGATTGCTCTCCTCCTCCGCCGGAACGGGTGACCTCTTTCGGGGAAAACGCCTTCAGACCTGAATTGGTGGCAAACTTCGCTTTTGATAGTTCATAGCTGGTTAAATCAAGCTTCCACTCTCCTTCAAAACTAAATGAAATCGAGTTAAGATCGGGAGCAACCGAAATCCGCTGAAAAGGCAAATTGTTGGGATCAATTTTCCTTTTTGTTTTCTCACCTAGTGCAGTCGACAATCGTGAATGATCGAAGAGAGGTCTTTGTGACTTCTTGCCCGGTTCAACTAAGACGAAACGGCGCTTGGAACCGGGTAGTTGTTCGACGTACCAAAAGTTTGAACCTCCTCCGATCCAACCGGGAGTCACCGATTCATTCAAAACCTTATTTGCAAAAGTTGATTGAAGATTATTTGCACGATCGTAGTCAGCCTGGGTCCCTTGCCCAGCTACTTGGGTTCCAATCAAAGTGAGACAGCCCAGAACGACTGAACGAATCATTCTGGGACTTTACCCAGAATTCCTACTGACCTCTTCGTCGCACTTTAGCAAGTGCTCGGTCAACGTACTCGGACTCCTTCATCCCGAGTGCTTTGGTGATGAAGTAGTACGCCCACATGGACAGCAAAAATCCAAATCCGGTAGCGAGCAACGTTGGAATCTTCTTGCCCCAAATCATCGCGGAGAGCGGAGTCCAAGCGATGAGACCAGCGACGATCACCACTCCAATAGAACCAACGAATGCCTTAGCCAAAGTGATTCCTAACGACTTAATGTCAATTCCGCCAATCCTTGGCGCAACAACCGCTGCCATAGCAACGACCATCAACATTGGCGCAATAGAACCTGCTAAAGGCAACGCTTTGTATCCGAGCGGGGTATTCATCAGAACCAGAAGCATGGCGACAAAAACTCCGGTCGTAACCGTTCCGATGATGATCGGCGTTTTTGTATCTTGGATCGAATAAAATGCGCGCATCAGAACCGGATGCAAGCACCATGCCCAGATTCCGATACAAAAAAGACGAAGGCAATCTGCGGTGTCGATGGTGTTCTGAGCGGTGAACTTTCCGTGTTGGTAAAGAGCGGAAACTAACTGTGGTGCCATCACCGCCATCAAAACGCTCGCCGGAACCGTCAGATACATCACAGTTCGCAACGTACTGTCCAGCTGCTTTCGGAACAAATCCATTCTTTGTTGAGCAAAGAACTGGGTTAAGACCGGAAAAACCGCAATCGCCAAGGATTGGCCAAAGATGCCCAGAGGCGCTTGCATCAGCTTATTGCTGAGGTCGAGAACTGTATTTGTTCCCGTAGGAAAGCGGCTCGCGAACGATTGCATGATAATCGCGAAAACGCTCGGCAATGAAAGCCCTAGAATGACTGGCAGCATCAGCTTGAATACCTTACGAATCCCTTCGTGTTGAGCATCTAGCGAAAAGGCGAACTCCATTCCCATCTTGCGGATCACGAAAAATGGAACGACTAAATTGCCGATAATCGCACCGATGGTCGCTCCCCAGCACATGCCGACAACTCCGGGACTCACAAAGTGAGAGATGACCACGGCTCCGAAGATGATTCCGAGGTTGTAGATGTTAGGCCCGAGCCCAGGAATCGAGAAAACCTTACGAGCGTAGAGCGTCCCCATCATAAGTCCGCCGAGAAAAAACGCAAACTGAGATGGCAGCAGAATCTGGCTCATTCTCGCGACCAGGGGATAGATTTCGGTATCCGTTCGCCCCGGAGCAAGAAAATTTCGGAACAATGGCTCCGCGAAGATCCCGGTGATTGTTATGAAGATCGCCAGAATGATAAAAAGGATCGAGAGAACACCGCTAAAAACCCTCCAAGCATCTTTTTGCCGATTGGTGTGCCAATACTCGCTAAAAACGGGGATGAAAGCAGAGCTGAGTGCGCCCCCCGAAACTAAGAAGAACAGTAAATCAGGTAGCTGGAACGCAAGTCGATACGCATCTGTTTCTGCACTGACTCCGAATTGACCGCTGATAATTGAATCTCGAACAAGGCCCAGAACACGGCTTAAAAGGAGCGAAAAAACCATGATCGCTCCAGCCTTTCCGACACCGTTTGAGGGAGATTCTTCGGTAGACGTCGTATCGGACTGATCGCTCATGATGCTTATCTTGGATTACTGCAAACCCGGGAAGTCGGTTACATTATGGCAGTTCTGTGATTCGACAATGAATTTAGAGATCGCCATCGAAGTCTTTGCCCATGCTTTTTGTAAAAGCAAAAGTAGAACCTATCCCTACGTTCCTCGAAAGTTCGAAGATGTTTGGATTTTGGAGGATCAACCTCCTCGCAAAAATCCACGAAAATCAGAAGTCATTGTCTATCATTTAGAACTGGAACAGGCCGTTAAGCAAGCGATCGCTTCTTCGGTCGGTTGGCATTTTCTTTGTCATGCCAGCGCAGACGGACAGTCAGACGATATCAAAAATCGTTACAAGTCACTCGGCTATAGAGCCATTTCTACGGAGTGGATTTTCTTTCATGATCTCTTTGATATTCCTATTTTCGAGAGCGATCCAGCAGTGGTGAGACTTGATTTTCAAGAAGAGTGGGAGAAAGTTCCCCAACTTGCCAAGCAAAAGAGAAGACTCTGTTCTGGGCAGCCACTCTACACCGTTCACGACTCCTTTCGAGATTACGGCTGGGTGGAGTCAATCCAATATCGTGAATACGGCTGGGTAGCAGGGTTACACGTCCACGGCGACTCTCGACGAAAAGGATATGGCAAGGCTTTGATGTCTCGACTATTGCAGGATGAAAAAAGAAGAGGTGCAAAAAGCAATGTTTTGATCGCAAGTAGTGCTGGCGCAAAACTCTATCCGCTACTTGGCTACCAAGAACTTGGAATATTACAACTCTTTTGCCCTATTAAGCGATGACCGAGTTTTCATTTAGTAAGTCCACGATTGTATCCGCCGTCAAGTTGTCGGACGCATCACGAGAGTAGTGTGAGAAGCTGACTTCGCCATCGGGCTGGATGATAAAAGTTCCTGCAAGCATCCAAGGGTCTCCGACCGGCGTGGCACCGGTTCTATGTCCCTCTCTCATGGCAGCAAAACCACGACGAAAAGTAGTTGCATTGAACATTTGGGCAAAACTGCCTCGCTTCAATCCGAACTGCTCATATAAAACTTTATTCGGATCGGAAATATAGGTCTGTGGAGATTCCATTTTCTCACGAAATGCAGCTGCTTCTTCGGTCTTACCTAACGAGACGAAGACAATGTTTTCGTTTGGATAGTCACGTAAACCAGAAATCTGTTCTCGACAGAAGATGCAGTTAAAGTGGCGCAAGAATACGAGTGCAACCGGCTTTTCTTGATAAAAAGACGACAATTCAACCGATTCCCCGGTATGGAGTGTGACGTGGGTTAAAGGCGCTTGCACGAAGATATTCTACGCGCAGTTTGCCGAATCATCCAGCAATTCCCGCAATGGACGAATTCTGCTCGGATGCTTTAACTTCTTCAATGACTTTTGTTCGATCTGGCGAATGCGTTCTCGAGTGACATTAAAGTGTCTGGCTACCTCTTCCAATGTCCTTGGCAATCCATCAACCAGCCCAAAACGAAGCATCACGACATCTTTTTCACGCTCTGTGAGCGTATCGAGAATAGATTCAATCTCATTTCGAACAACGCTTCGGAAGGCGGTGTCAATCGCAGTTTCGTCCGCACGATTTGCGATGAATTCGCCAAGGGACATATCCTCGCTATCGCCAACAGGACTGTCTAAAGAAACGGTTGCATGGGTTGCACGATGAAAATCCATGAGGCGATCCACGCTGATGTTGAGCTTGCTAGAAAGCTCATTCATGGTTGCTTCTCGACCAAGTTGTTGCTGCAGATTGCCGGCAACCTTCATCATTCGGTTAACGGCCTCAAGAGTATGGACGGGCACTCGAATCGTTCGACCGTGGTCGCAAATGGCCCGTGAGATCGCTTGTCGGATCCACCAAGTTGCGTAAGTGCTAAATCTGAAACCGCGTTCAGGGTCGTACTTTTCGACCGCCCGAATGAGACCCATATTGCCTTCTTGAATCAGGTCTTGTAGAGAGAGTCCGCGACCGACATAGCGTTTGGCAATACTGACGACGAGTCGGAGGTTAGATTCGATCAGCAAGCGCTTGCAGTCTTCGCACCCAGCAATGCAGTGCTCTGCGAGTTCGAGCTCTTGATCAGGCTTCAATAGCGCAATACGACCGATTTTGCGAAACCAAGTGTGGACAGAATCCTCATAGCCAGGTTCAAGCTCTTCAAGATATTCTTCGTGGCCAGGATCGCCATCCACAAAAACCGGCTTCTGTCGTTCTAGATTTTCGAATGCAATCCTTCTGGCCGGACATCGGCTGGATTTACTTCTTCGCTCCGGCCCTTGCGATTCCACTCCAAAATTTCCCTCAATCATCTCCATTTCACAACTCGAAAATGCGTGTTTCCATCATACGAGAAGTTTCATCAAAAATGACAAATTATTTTGGAACTTTTTTAATCCAAACGTCGTTCAACATCCACACCTTTGATTGCTTTGAGTTTGCGAAAATATTCGGCAAGTTCATTCGGGTCTTCTGACTGTAAGTTCTGCCGATCTCGTCCAAGCGCATTCTCCGACGTTTTGTCTCGCAAATATTGAATCGACTCGTGCAAGAATTCTTGGTTGATTTCTTGAACTCTCACATCGAATTCAAGATCATTCAGTACTTCGATGACTTCTGGAGATTCGAGTCGTTCGATCCATTGACTAATAGAACCAACTGGAATTTGACTGCCAAAAGATGCGAAGAGTGCTTTTCGCACTTGATTCGCAAGGTTGGTGATCACACTATTTTCGTTGATTAAATGTTTCCAAGCGATGGCGCGAAAAGGCTCGAGAATCATTGATCGGAAAAGGACCGCTTCGGCGGGAAGAAGTTGCTTGACCGTTGGCCCTTGGACAAGCTTCCTATTCGCACCATTTGCAGTCGGTCTGCGATCAGGTTGCCTTAGCGACCGAACTTGCCGTCGAAGTGCGTTGGCAGCAGCACTAACATTCTCAATTTGTGGATGCTGTCCGGCATACCGAAGAAGATGTTTCTCGATTTCGAGTTCATTTTTTGACTTCGCCAATAGATTAGGAAGTTCTTCCCAAAACTCATCCGAAGCGGTACCAAGCCTCTTTTCAAGTAGAAGTATCTCGTAATCAAACGGCGATAGGCTCGTTGCTACAGTATCCATCACGGCTTGCGGTCCCTTTTTGTTTAACAAGGTGTCCGGATCTTCTCCGCTTGGCATCATAGCAACCCGGCATGGAAGTTCTGCGGCTTGAAAAAGCTCAATAGCCCTCAGTGCCGCCTTTTGCCCTGCGCTATCTGCGTCGTAAAGAATCGTCACTTTGTCCGCGTATCGCTTGATAAGTCGCACCTGATCTTCTGCGAGAGCAGTTCCACAACTCGCAACTGCATGGGTAACTCCGGCTCGGTGGCACGCAATCACGTCCAAATAGCCTTCTACGAGAACCGCGTGACGATCTTTCATGATCCGGTCTTTGGCTTTGTGCATGCCGTACAGGACACGACTCTTGTGATAGAGCGGCGTTTCCGAGCTGTTAATGTACTTTGGATGGCCGTCACCTAAGATTCGTCCGCCAAAGCCAACCAGATCGCCCTTCTCGTCCCGAATCGGGAACATTAAGCGTCCACGAAACTTATCGTAAAATCCTCCGTTTGGGTCTTGCTCTACCAAAAACAGATCTTTACTCTCGCTGAGTGAATACCCACCTTTACGTAGCTCCACGGTGAGGGCTTCACCAACGTTCGGAGCATAGCCTAGTTCCCACTCAGAGAAAACATCCGGCGGCAATTGGCGTTTATCCAAATACTCCTTGGCGAGCGGATTCTTCTGCAGTTCATTCCTAAAAAAGATGAGTGCCGCTTGCATGTTGGCGAGCCATCTTTCTCGGTCGGAGCGATCTACTCGTGGACCCGTTTGCTTGAGATTGAGAGTAACACCGGCTTGATCGGCAAGTTGCTTGAGTGCCTCGATAAACTCTAGTCCTTGGGTCTTCATGACCCAAGTAAAGACATCTCCGGATTCACCACAAGCGAAACATTTATAACGCCCGGATGAAGAACTGACATTAAAGCTCGGCGTTTTATCGTCGTGAAAAGGACAAAGGCCCAGGAAGTTCTTCCCGGACCTTTTTAGTTTTACGCGTTGAGAGACAAGATCTACTAGATCGATCCTGCGCCGAATCTCATCGCGCTCATCGTTCACACAACAATTCTACTCTTTACCGGCAGAAACAACGATGCCAGTTACGACATGGGATGCTTTGTTGGCAAGTTTCGAGAGACGGAATGCAACTCGTCCGCGAGTCAGGAATCGAATCGTGAAACTGTTAGCTCCGATATCGTATCCATCTGCGTCGTATGTCGGCGCGTAGGCTTTCATTACCGAACCGAATGTTGATCCGAAGCCGATGCCCCTACGAGTTTTGACTCGCTGATTTTGAAGACCAATCGCCTCAATTTGAATAACCCGGTTGAATCGGTCAACCACAAATCCGAGCTTTGTACCGTTTCGGGTGTACACCCAGCGTGTAAATTTTGCGGATTCGGAGCCGCCACCAGTTCCACCGCCTTCGCCTCCTCGTCCACCGGGTCCACTTGGTGCACCCGGACCGCCAGGACCGCCTGCGCCACCGTCTGGGCTACCAGCTTCTGGAGGACGACCGCCTCGATTTTGGAAATTGATCTCAGGTCCATCGATTAAACTTTCCGGTACTAGATCACCAGCGCCGAGGTCGCCAGGGATGAGTGAGTCAAGAGCTGGACCGCCACCGGGTCCACCGGCACCTGGGGGACCTCCACGAGCACCACCCCGGCCACCACCTGCGCCCGGAGGACCACCTTCTCCGCCACCACCAGCAGTCACCGTGCCCGCATTTACGGACTTCACCGTATCAGGGTTGCCGTAAAGGGCAATGACTTTCAGAGCGCTGTCGTAAATCTTAATTCCGACGAGGGAAGTCTCAGGACCCCGGTAGGGAGCAGGTTTGGACTTCGGTGCAGTCTTCTTCTTTTTTTGACCAGCCGCTGTTGTTGCACTCGGCATTACAAGTCCGAGTCCAACAGCTGCCAGGGTAGCAAGTGTTACAAATCTATTCAAAACCTCAGAGGCCTCCAACGTCAAGGATGAGCCACAATGGCGGCTCAATTTCCTTTCTGCGGAAGTATAGACGCTTTTAAGCTTTTTATGGTGACATTGCGGGTCAGATTTTTTCTGAATCTTTTTGGAGCACGACGGGTACCCTTTGGAGTAGCTATTCTTATAGGAGCATTTAGCAACAGACATGGCAGCAGATATGGCAATTAACGGCATCGGAGACTTTCAAGAGAAGGTTCTCAATTCGGACGTACCCGTCCTCGTCGACTTTTGGGCAACCTGGTGCGGACCTTGCCGAGCCATCGCGCCTGCGGTAGAAGAGCTTGCTACAGAGTACGCAGGCAAAGCGAAGGTTTACAAAGTTGACGTTGACCACAATGGTGAAATCGCTGAGAAGTACGGCGTTATGAGCATTCCGGCTCTGTTCGTTTTCAAAGGTGGTCAAGTCGTGGACAAGCAAGTTGGGGCTGGACCAAAGGCACAACTCGCAAGTCTGATCGACCGAGCACTTTAAGAGACTTAGAGACTTTGGAGCCTCACTGATACAATTCAGTGGGGCTTTTTGATTTCAAACCTCGGGGAAACCGTCGATCCAGACTGAGCACTCGCGATACTCGTCAACAAAAATTTTGTTTGCCCACGAGAGGGCTCTACCCCAAACATCCAAACTCTAGAAATCTTGAGCGATTCCGGAAAGTTCTTTATTAAGAGAGTTGGACCAGAAGCAGTAACCGTCCACAACTGCTTCTTCATTCCGTATTCAGAATATGCACACCAACGTGACAATGGAGGACCTGCTTTCAGTTCTAAATCGTTAAGTGGAAGAACGTAGGAAAGCGACTTATTTTGCTGTTCTCCCCAGAAACAGAGCAAGTATTTTTGGTTTAAAGGTGCCGGTATGAGATTCCGATTCAATTTAACTCGGATCGTTGCTTCAGTAATGGCGACACTCCGGAGCCTTAGTGGATTTGGAAGCAGCAACTCAAGTTTTTCCAAACTACTCCAAGGGGCAATCGCCCGTTGAATCTGAGTTACTTGGAACTCGGTCTGAATTATGCCTAAGAGAACCACTTTGAGATTTTAAGTTACCCTGCGGGTACCCTGAAAACTCGAAATGAGAGATCGATACAATCCGTCTGAGTTTGAGGCCAACTGGCGAGCGCAGTGGGCAAAAGCGGACCTTTTCCGAACCCGTGAGGAAGCTGGAAGACCAAAATTCTATTGTCTCGATTTCTTCCCCTATCCGAGCGGGGCCGGACTCAGCGTTGGGCATTGTCGAAACTACGTTCCGACAGACGTGATTTCCCGCTTCAAATACATGCAGGGTTACAACGTTTTGCACCCAATGGGTTTTGACGCGTTCGGTCTCCCCGCCGAAAACGAAGCGATAAAGCGGAAATCTCACCCAGCCCCGATGATCGAAAAATATGCTGCCAACTATAAGCGGCAAATGGACCTTATCGGAATCGGATTCGACTGGCATCGTTCTTTCAAAAGCTCGGACCCGAGCTACTACAAGTGGACCCAATGGATCTTCGGTTTGCTTTATGAACGCGGCTTAGCGTTTCGTAAGTTAGGAGCGGTCAACTGGGATCCGGTAGACAAGACCGTGCTGGCCGACGAAGAAGTGATTGCCGGTCGAGCCGAACGCTCGGGGGCAATCGTCGAGAAAAAATGGATTCCTCAGTGGTATTTCAAAATCACGGAATACGCCCAGCAGCTCATCGATGACCTCGATACCATCGATTGGCCAGATGGCATCAAGGCGATGCAACGCAACTGGATCGGTCGATCCGAAGGTTGTCAATTCACTTTCGAAGTCGCCGGAACGGGAGATTCAGAACCCTATGATCTCGACTCTGACCAACCTGGTTTCGACAAAAAGCTCCATTTCGATGTTTTCACAACTCGAATCGACACGATCTTCGGCGTAACGTTCTGTGTGTTGGCTCCAGAGCATGGGGTGATTGATTTATTGCCCGTGGGTCCAGAAGATCGGGCAAGAATCAAGGCTTACCAGGACCAAGCCAAACTCCTTAGTGACACCGACCGGACCGCTGAGAATCGGGAGAAGACTGGGGCCTTCACTGGTGCTTACGCAGTTCACCCATTTACAAAGAAAAAGGTGCCAATCTGGATTGCTGACTATGTTCTCGCAACCTACGGAACCGGAGCAATCATGGCAGTTCCAGGTCATGATCAACGAGACTTCGATTTTGCCAAGAAATATGACCTCGAAATCATTCCAGTCGTTATCGGTGAGAAAGGAATCGAAGAAGTTAATCAGTTTCACAAAGAGGGCAAGGCCTTTGAAACAAAAGATGGCACTCTAGTCAACTCAAGCCATTACGACGGACAATCCGTCTCTGAAGCACAAAATAATCTTGGACTACGACTTGAGGCCGAAGGCATCGGCGAGCGCAAAATTCAATACAAGCTCCGCGATTGGTTGATTTCTCGCCAGCGCTATTGGGGATGTCCGATTCCGATTATTCACACGAAAGATGGCGAAGAACAGGTCGTCCCAGTTCGAGATCTTCCGGTTGAATTACCTATGGTGGACCATTACGAGCCAAGTGGCGACGGAACTTCTCCTCTGGCTCATATTCCGGAGTTTGTGAACTGCACCGACCGAGATGGTTCCCTCGGACGCCGAGAGACCGACACCATGGGCGGTTTTGCCTGCAGCTCTTGGTACTTCCTCCGTTTCTGCGATCCCGAAAACTACGAAAAAGCGTTTGACCCTGAAAGGGTGAAGTATTGGATGCCGGTTGACTGCTATGTCGGCGGTGCAGAACATGCCGTCATGCACCTTCTGTACGCCCGGTTCTGGACAAAGGTGCTATACGATGCGGGACATGTAACCGTTAAGGAGCCCTTTGCAACTCTAAGAAATCAGGGGCAGGTTCTTGCATACACTCCATATCGCAACGCACGGGAAGGTGAGACACTTGGCGTTGGAGAAGACGGCATTTTGGTGAGCTTCGAAGAGGCGAAAACCATGTCCGGGGACGAACTGACCTGGAAATGGGTTCGAATGTCGAAGTCAAAAGGAAACGTTGTAACTCCTGATGAAGCGGTTGAGCAATACGGAGCCGATGCATTGCGGATGTACCTTCTGTTTGTTGCCCCATTCCATGCGGATGTTCAATGGTCCAACGAAGGAATGCAGGGCATGGTCCGGTTCCTCTCTCGAATCTTCAAGTTAGCAAGCGAGCTTCAGCCGACTTATGCTCCAGATTGGCAAGACTACATCGCTTTCGAAGAACTGGATGACCTGTCAAAACGGGTTCGCCGAGCAACTCATCAGGCGATTCGGAATTGCACTAAAGACATCGAATCCTTCGGGTTCAACACCTACGTTTCATGGCTCATGAAGTACATGAACGAGTTGAACGAATGTCTTGATCTTGGTCGTAAGCGTTTACCAAACGAGCGCAGCCTGATTCTCGCATTTAGTGAAGCGATTTCCTGCCTTACTCGGCTCATTTCTCCAGGTGCACCGCACACTGCGGATGAGATCTGGCAATCTTTGGGACACCAAGGATTTACGTATCACGCCGAGTGGCCCCAGTTCAATGAAGAGTTGGCGGCGGAAGATCAGTTGACGATTGCGGTTCAAGTCAATGGAAAATTGCGGGATACCTTGCAAGTTCCGGTGGGAACATCGGAAGATGAGCTGAAGCGAATCGCAAAATCGAGCGAAAAGGTAAAGGTTTTCATTGACGGCAAAGAGATTCGCAAGGAAATCGTGGTTCCAGGCAGGTTAATAAACATCGTGGTGGCAGGTTGAAAAAGAATAACAACTGGATTGTAGCCGTGGGCGTTGTCGTTGGGCTGGCGGCTTTAATGCTCTTGTCTGACCGACCGACAAAGGTTAAAGAAGGGTCGGACGTCATCAGAAGTATCCAGGATTATCAAAAAAGTAACCAGAAGGCAACAGAACTCGTTTTATCCGTTTTCCAAAAGGCGGATCAGGGAATCGACATTAGTTCTGACGAGAAGAAAAATCTGGAAGACGCGGCGAAAGAGTTCGAATCCATGCGAGCGTTTGACCCCAAGCAAGTTGCGGCGAACTTTGGAGCCGGGAAGTGCTACATGCTTCTCGGAGACCTTGAAAAAGCAAGAGAAAGGTTGGAGCAGGCTTACTTGAACAAGGATATCGACTCACAAAAGTCTGAAAAGGCAGTGCAACTCACGGCGATCGAGGCAGCTGGACTTCTATCCGAGGTTTTGACCGAAATGGGCATCATTGCGGCCACAAATGCCGCTGAAAGCACAAGAAGCAATGACAGCGCAAGCGCCGAAGTTCTGAAAAAATCAGCCCAAGACTATCGAAATCGCGCCCTGGCCTTCGCAAATTTTGCAATCGAAAACGAACCCAATGGAGTCCGCTATCTCGCGGCCCGGGGGAACGCTTATCTAAATCTGGGACAAGAGGAACTTGCTCGAAAGGACATTGCAAAAGCGTTTCAATTGGACCCTTCAGAACCCCGAGTCAGGTTATTGGCTTCGCTGATGGGAATTAAAAAATGATGCAAACAAAGGCGGAATTGTTGATCCTCCTTGTGGTTGCGGGATACTGAACTTATCCTGCTCTTTTGCTTCTTTGTAACCCGCTTGATACTGCTTTCGAAATCGATCCGGGAGCGAATCAATCGAGTAAGTTTTGTCATCGAGGTAATCACGGTCCGTAAGTGTCCAAGACTTTGAATTGAATTTCGAAATCTTGATCTTGAGGGTGTAAATCTTTTCTCTGAGTATTCTAATTTTGTTTAGATCAACGCTATCCCATCGATTGTTTGCCCAGGGATACTTTGACGGGTTCTCTTTATAGAACGCATTTCGCCCCATTTCATATGCACTCAATGAACGTTCATAGCTATATTCACCTTCCCCTTTCAGCCAAAGCGCGTCTTGTTCAAACGATTTGATTGAGAGAGGTGTTGAATTCGGAATACCGTTGCCAAAGTTGTACGTCATTTCTGAACCGAGACCGTTGTAGATTTCCTCGTACAATTCTTGTATTGCATTACTCTGATGCATTTCCGGCGTTACTTCTTCGAAATCCACTGAATTGAAGCCACCATATTGTTGATTGAAAATTGCGCGATGAAACTCCAACTGGCAATTCTGGCTGAGATCGCCGAACGTAAATTTTGAAGTTCGCTGGCCTTGGTTTGGATAACCTGGTGGTAAGTCTGTGTCCTTTTTGTTTCCGGGATTCCCTTGCTTAAACGCCATTGGCAGACAAGCCCAAATTCTTAGCGCGCTTCGATCTTGATAAGACTGCGGCTTAGGACCTGCAATCATCTTCGTCCAAGTCTTGTAGCCGTAACCAGAATCAGCCTCCCACGGCAATAGATACTCAATTTGAGCTTCTTTTTCGAGACTCAATCCACCTTTGGCTACCGCCCGGCATATGGTTCCGAGGGTTTTGCGATCAACTTCAGTTCGCTTAAACTCCTTTCGGTTGATAGGATGCATCACAAGCCATCGATCGTCTTCAATTCTTTTTGTACCACTCCATCGGTTTTGCTTCGCCAGCACCATTTGTTCGCCCATGATGGATTCGAAAAATGTCGGGATCATGACAACATTCCGACTACCGCGAATGTGATTTAGGATGTCAGGCAGCAAATAGTTCGAAGGATCAATGCTTTCTGGTTGCAATAAAGATTGAAACAAAGTCGGAGATGGCTTGGCCTGCTTGTCTTCGCGTATCACTTGTTTAAACTCTTTTGCTCGATCTGTATACCGAATCTTTTTCGCACGCTCTTCAAGTTCTTTTTGAAGTTCCCGCCAGTTTTCGTAGTCGTTATCTTCGAAGCTAAACGTGAGATCATCGAGTTGGCTCGAAAATATTCTGCGATTCTTTCGATCGTAGATTTTGAGTTCTAAACTAACGTTCGTCTCACCACCAGTGACGATAACGTGAACTAGACCCGGTGCAGCATCAAACTCCTTCGTTTGACTGCCGAGATCTCCCATCACATAACGACCACCTCCTTCAGCTTCTGGTCCTTCGAACCGCTTTCCTTTCGCATAGTCAGCCCAGATCTGTTGCTCCTTCACAAGGGTTTGGTAAAGATCAGCGAAGTTGACCTTGAGAGGCAATTGCATCCGGGTCGGATTTGAAGAGAAAACCACTCGCGGATTCTCGTTGCTGACTGCCATAAACATCTCGGGTGGAATCCGAAGAGCAAATGCGTTGCCAAACCTTCCAACCGGTCCCTTGGCATCTACCTGCCGTAGTCGACGCCAGAACTCGGAATCATCATTCTTCACGTTGGTCTGTTGCAGCACCTCTAGTTCTTTTCCAAGCATCTTAGCCGTTTCAGAGCTGAACGCTTTTTGATCCTGTACCGCTTTTCTCTTTTTAGCTAGCGACTGCTCAACTAGTCTGAGTCTCTCCTTTCGACTGTATTCGTCTTCGGCTTTCTTTTGTTGTTCAGTCTGATAGAGAACCCATCCACTTTGCTTTTTCTCCCAGGATGCGTTAAGAGCCTGAGCGATTTTTTCTCGGAGTTCAGCAGGGGTAACATCCTTTGCCATTACGATAATTGGCAACTGCTTTAAAGAAGTCCCGATTGTGACTGGTTCACCAAATGCAAGGGATAGTTGAGGCTCAGCTACTTCGAGACGAGCCCCCGGAATATTCACGGTTACCAACTTTTGCTGACCAATCAGAACACTAAATGCAAGTCCAATAGAAACCGTCATGGTTAGTATTTAGAGTAATGGATTTCGGAAAGAAATGATAGAGTTGATCTACGTCTAAATCAAAAAAGTCCAAAGACTAGACAGGTAGCCTTCCAACATGCGCACCCACTGTAGTCGTATCGAGTACCCAATAGCGGCTAGATAACCCTGCACTTGAAAACGCATCTTTCATCCCTCTACCGATTCGGTCGAAGCCTTCTCTCGCAAAGGCGATTACACCGGGACCGGCTCCACTGAGACTAACGCAGATCGCGCCACCTTCAAGTGCTCGCTTCTTGACTTCGATCGCTCCGGGTATATCTTTCAACCGATAGGGTTCGTGGATTTTGTCATTCATCGAATCCTTCAAAAGCTGATCATTGCCTGATCTCAGTGCCTCGGCGACCAACATTGCTCTACCGATATTGTAAATTGCGTCCGCTTTGGTGTAGCTCTCTGGCAATGCTTTTCGCGCGTCTGTGGTGAGATAAAGAAAATCCGGAACGCAAACAACCGCTTTGATCGGTGAGTACGGAACCTGCTGGGTTAATACCCCCGCTTTTTCGTCGGGAACCACGATGACGAACCCGCCAAGAAGTGCCGGCGCGACGTTGTCACCATGTCCTTCGATGGCCACTGCACGAGCGAGCGTTTCTGACCGATCAAACTCGGACGGCTCTTTCATATGGTCTTGCTGACGATAGGCTTGGGCAAACATGATGCCCGCCAAAGTAGCGGTCGAACTCGAACCAAGCCCGCTAGCGGCTGGAATTGTATTGTGAACGGTAAATTCTGCTCCGGCAGGTCTTGGCAATCCCATTCGAGAAAGTTCAGAAAGGAAAACGCTGGCAACCAAGTTTCCTTCGTCGGTTGGAAGCTTATCCGCTCCTTCCCCGAAAGTTTGAACCCGAATTGACTCTCCGCCAAGTCGCAATTCAAAGGTGTTCCAAAGATCGAGAGCAAGCCCCATGCAGTCGAAGCCAGGACCAAGATTAGCCGTTGTTGCAGGAATTCTAACTCGAATCATTTTATTACCTTCAGTAACTCATCGGTCGATGCGTCGATCTTATCGATCTTTGGCTCAACTTCAAATACCGAATCCGGATCTTTCAATCCGTTTCCGGTCAATACGCAAACAATACGTTTCCCTTCAGGGTTCAGGGTTCCAGCAAGAACCGACTTTCTTAAACCGGCAATGCCAGTCGCGGACGAAGGTTCACAAAAGACTCCGTCTAACCTTGCAGCCTGCCGATAAGCCTCAAAAATTTCTTCATCTGTGACTGCAAGCAGGTGCCCTTTAGATTCTTCAATCGCTTTCAGAGCTTGGTCACCTCTCGCCGGATTTCCGATCTTTATCGCAGTCGCTTTTGTTTGGGGATCAGCAACCGGATGCCCTAAAACGAGTGGTGCCGCCCCAGCCGCTTGAGCACCCAGAATCTGTGGTTTTCGAAGACAAGGGCAATCACCGCACTCAGTGAATCCAAGCCAGTAAGCCGAAATGTTCCCTGCGTTTCCAACCGGAAGACAGAGCCAATCCGGAGAGCGTCCGAGTTGTTCGCAAAGCTCCCATGCAGCCGTTTTTTGCCCCTCAAGTCGAGCCGGGTTCACGCTATTTACGACTGCAATTGGGGACCTTTGTCCGGTCTCTCGAACCATTCGTAGACCGTCGTCGAAGTTCCCCCGAATTTGGATAACCTTTGCACCATAAGCCAAAGCTCCTGCTAGCTTCCCAAGTGCGATTTTGGAATCTGGGATCAGTACTGCGCAGGTCAGCCCAGCACGCGCAGCATAAGCGGCCGCAGAAGCTGCGGTGTTTCCCGTAGAGGCACAAATGACCGTCTTAGCACCTTCGCTAACTGCTTGAGTAATCGCGGTGGTCATCCCGCGATCCTTAAACGAACCTGTTGGATTCAGCCCTTCATATTTCAGAAAGAGTTCAGCCCCCGGGCAAGCCCATTCGGCGAGCCGAGGAGCAGGAATAAGCGGCGTATTTCCTTCATAGAGGGTAACCGGTTCGACATCATGACTGATGTTCATCCGGCTTCCGTAGCGATGTATGAGGCCTTTCCAAACGGACAAAACAAAATCTCCTAAGCGTTAGTTCGCAAGAGTTTTTCGGAATTCGTTGGGTGACATTCCCGAAATCTGCCGAAAACGCTTACTGAAATGGAATTCGTCACTGAACCCGAGCGCGTCCGCTACTTCGCGGTTACTTGATTGCGGAGCATACCGAATCAGGTGCTTAGCCGCTTCAATTTTTCGCTCATTCCGGTATCGAAGCGGGGAAATTTTTGCGTGAGCTTGAAATCGCTTCCGAAATGCTTCGTAACTCAGGCCCATCTCCCGAGCTACGGAAGAGAGGTCGATGTCTCCTTTTAGATCGTAGCTGAGTACGCGCATCGCTTTTGAGAGCCAAGCATCTGCCTCTGGCTTTGCAAAACCATCGCCGAGCGCAATTTCAGAAAAGAACTGCAAAAGCGCAGTCATCGCTTGGATTTGTTTAGACGGGTCTTTGAGTTCGATAAATCTTTCAATCCAAAGAAGTAACCAACTTCCCTTTTCTTCTATTGCATCGCCAATATGTCGAATAGGTTTCGAAGGATCGAGGAGGCCACTCGTAAACCAGGTATCAAAAATGGGACCACTGAAAGCCACATAAACTTCATCAAATATTTGCCCTTTCTGTGGTCCATACCAATGCGGGAGGCCCGGAAAAACCAGAATTGCGTCGCCTGCTTTCAGTTTCGTTTTTCGACCAGCAACATCCTTATAGATTCCCTCACCTCGGGTGAGAAGAACCAACGCACCGCCGTCGTAAGACCTTAACTTTCCAGTTTTATTGACCCCGTACCCAAATAAATGAAGCCCAGCCAACAAGATGGAACCTACTGGAGTCTCTACCGGAGTTGTAAGTAGACGGTGATGACGATGCAAGCCTCCCATTTCTGACATGATATTCACCATTATGGACATTGTCTGGCAGAAATTTTCACAGGAAAATACAAATCTATGACTGAAACACCATACTTACCAGACCTTTCTACTCTTTATCCGCTTTCGAAAGAGACGATCGAAGGTTATCGTCAGAACGGGTTCGCAGTTGTTCGGGGATTAGCGACCAAGCAAGAGGCGGAGGTTTACCGAAAGTTCATCCGCCAATCCACCGAGGAACTAGCCAAAAATTACAAGCCATTGTCGGAACGAGACACATATGGCAAGGCTTTCATACAAAACATGAACCTGTGGACTCGAAGTTCCGAAATTCGAGAGTTCTGTTTAGCTAAGCGGTTCGCAAAAGTTGCGGCGGACTTAATGGGAGTTTCTGGGGTTCGAATCTATCATGATCAGGCCTTATACAAAGAACCAGGCGGTGGGCACACTCCTTGGCACCAAGATCAACAATATTGGCCATTAGAAGGAGCAAAAGCTATCACGCTTTGGATGCCGTTAGTCGATATTTCGGAAGGAATGGGAAGTCTAAAATTTGCCAAGGGTTCGCAACAACTGGGTTATCTTGGACCAATGAACATTAGTGATGATTCAGAAGAGGCTCTTCAGAACTTAATCGAGCAAAACCAATACGAGATTGTTTCGGCTGGGGACATGGCGGCTGGAGATGCAACTTTTCATGATGGCTGGTGCATTCATGGCGCGCCCGGCAACTCATCGAAAGAGCGCACTCGAGAAGTGATGACGATCATCTACATCGAGGATGGAGTCAAAATTTCGGAGCCAGACAGCCCGTCCCGTGCTCAGGATTTGAAGACCTGGTTCCCAGGATTGCAAGCGGGGGATTTCGCTGCAAGTGAGATTAACCCATTGGTTTATCCGTGATCAATCCCGAACCTTGGGGCAAAATACCCCATGGTTTGTCGATTTTGGTTCCATTCACAAGATCTAGTTCACTCCACTCTGAGCCATCCAGGTATGAAATGGTTGCCCCAAGTTCTCTCGCCGCCAAAACGCTGGCCGCAACATCGTAAAGCATTTCGTTCTTTCCAATCAACGCTCGGTACCATTGCTTTACCGTAAAGGCGCCATCAACAACGAAAGCACCGCTGAGTCTTGGCTTGCCCGGTAGCCGATGCGCTATGGATTTCGCCGCACTTTCATTAATGCTGACCAATTGAGTCTCTTCAACTGGACCGACCGCGATTTTTGGGAGTATTTCGCTGTTCCAGTACGAGCCCAGTCCTTTTTGAGCGGACAGCGTAATGTTCATTTCGGGCAACACAATGACCCCCATTGCCAGTCCATCCGCATTTTGCAGAGCTACAGAAATGCCCCAAAGAGGACTACCATATGAAAAGTTTGATGTTCCATCAATTGGATCAACGAGCCAAATTCCATTTTCTCCAGGCTCCTCCCTGCCGAATTCTTCCCCCCATACCGAAGTTCTATGTTCTAAGGATTTCAACTTATCTCGTAGCCACTCTTCAACCAACTTATCGACGTTGGTGACTAACGATCGATCACCCTTCAGCTCAACGATTCGATTCGGTTTTTCGGAGATCGCAAGTCTCCCCGCCTCTTCGACGAGGATTTGAAGGGCATACAACTCAGAAGTCATCATTTACAGTTTGACTTGAGTTCCGGCTTTAACATGTTTAACTTTCACCAATTTCTTTCCTGTTGAAATTTCATAGTCTCCATAGAAACCTCTAACTGAAGCCACTCCTTTGGAATCTGTTACGACCGTCACCGAAGTTCTCCAATCTTTTGTGATCAACCGTTCGATTTCTTTCATCGCAGGTCTCCAAGTCCAATTCTCATTGATCAGATGACCACCGCGATTTGAAAGCCAATGAGCTTTTTGCCAAAATCCCCACAAGATAACTCCTTCTAACGCGGGATGGCTAAAAGCAGCCCGATAAAAGTCAGCCATGTATTTTCGCTGGAATTCATCTTCGAAAGTTGAAAAATCAAGCTCGGTAATCTCGATTGGAAGTCCTGTTCGAGAATGAACAACATCCCAAGTCTCCCAAAGCTTTCGTCCAGAAACTCCCGGAGCACTCAGATGCGACTGATCTCCGAAGACATCGACCGGAGCACCATATTTTTTAATGAGGTTTGCTCGCTCTATCGCAGTATCTCGGTGTCTCGCGTTTGTGGAAATATTGAAGTCGTTGTAGCAAAGCCGCGCGTTTGGATCCGATTGGCGAGCAAGCTTGTAGACTTCAGCGAATTTATCCCAACCGATTTTCTCCCATAGTGAAGTTTCGGTAACTGCTTCGTTCACGACGTCCCAAAGATAGACCTTTGCTTTCATAGCCCGCGTTGCGGATTTCACGCGTTCCTCAACAAGTTTCCAAGTCGTCTCTTTGTCTTTCCCTTTAACATTGCTTGGAAGGTAACTATCTGAACCCCAAACCAAGTTATGCCCACGGAGATCAATGTTGTTCTTCTTTAACCAGTCTTGAGCAGGATAAACCCTATTTTCGTAAATTCCTGGGCTGTCACCCTGCCATTTCAGGTCATTTTCAAAAGTGACTGTATTGAACAGTTTCTTAACCACATTTCGAAACTGGTCGAAATCTGATCCCTCTCTCAGCAAGTGATCTGCAGGAACAGCTGTGCCAAATTTGAACTGCGAGCGGACCTGGTTTACGGTTACCTTTGCATTCTTTATCGGTCTTCCTTTTGCGTCGAGAACGACAACTCGAAGATCGCCCTTTCGAATCTTCTCAATGCGCTGGTTAGCTTCCTTAATCCATGCAGGATCACTTTCGTAGTTACTTCCGCCAAGGAACATCGGAAGTGAACCATTTACGACATTCGGTCCGCGATTTGAAAGCGACATTGGTCCGATTTCAACCACCCCTTTTCCAACAAGGAAGAACTTGAACTGACTCTGCTTTTCACCGAAACCTGATTGAAGCTTAAAAGGGATCGAATACTTCGTCCACTTTGCAGTAGCATTGATCGATTCAAAAACTTCCTTTGTATGTGGCGGCTGGTTCAACTCGTAAACGAAGCTCGTTTGCACCTTATCCGGCGATCGCAACCAAACTTCAAAAAACATGGTGTCAGCACTTCGCGACGGCAAACTGAGTTCTTGACCAAACTGTGCATCCCAAGGATTTCCATCATTTTGAACGTTGATTCTCACCGCTTTGTTGAAAGGTTGTCCGGATATCTCGATCAGCTCGGCGCGTGGCTTGTTAACGCCAAATGTAAACCAGGGTTCAACACCCGATTCAAAGCTATTGTTTTTGAGATATTCCTGTGGAAAGTTCATCAGTGGTGCGACTTTGGCACCATTTGAAAGTAGCTCGATTGAACGGAATTCAACAACACCAGGTCCGTACCCCAAGTGCACCGTGACCTGCGATTCACCAGACCGAATTTCGCTTTCTAGCTGAGTTTCTGCAGTGTATTCTTTCCAGTCAGGAGAAAGTTCGACTTCTCTTGAGACGAACTTCTCATAAGGTTCTCTGGCTTGCTCCAGCATGACGTTGACACGATTTCTAGTTGTGCTTCTTGCAACGAACTTTAGCTTTACAGTTGAGTTTGCGCTGATGGCACTGTTGACGGTTTGTGCGATTAATACATCAAACGGATTTAGAGGCTTTCCTTGTAGCGAGAAACGAGCGAATTTGGCACCACTTTCGGAAACGAAACTCGGAGTCGCACTTCCACCCCATGAAATCAAATCATTTGAAAAAGTTGAATTTGCTAAAAGATTGACCAGCTCTCCAGAGGAATTACTATCCTTAGCCTGCCCATAAACGCTGAAAGATTTCAACTCAATTTCACCACCGCTGTAGCCCAGATGTAGTGTTGCCTGAGCCTGCCCAGCGGAAAGGGCCACCGGAATGTTTCCCGCAAACTCAACTAGCTTCCAGTCCGGAGTCAGTTGAATCTCTTTTTCGATGAACTTCGTGTATGGCTCTTTTCCGAGTTCAACCATTGCATTGATCTTGTTTCTCGTTCGACTACGAGCAACAACGGAGATCTTGAGCGATTGATCTTTATCCAATGGCGAGTTCAATACTTGTCCGAGCGAATAGTCCCAAGGCTGTTTCGTCGTGTTTGGAATTTTAAAATTTGCGAACTGACCATCAGGGTCTGAAACCATTTGAGAGTTTGCCGGCGTTCGCCATGAATCAAACTGACTCTCAAATTTGGGATTTTCAAGAAGATTTATCTGAGCTTGTAGCGAAATCAACAAAATTGCGGTGACCATCAATTGAGTTTAACGCTACATCACGAAGTATTGGCATGGAATTTGAAGAAGTTGTTGATGGGCATTTGCCTGGACGAACTCATGAATAAAAACTTTGCTATTCTTTTTGGACTCGGAGCGATTGCAACGAGCGCAAACGCAACAGGACTTCTTCTTGATGCTGGCGACTTCAACGTCTTTACTCGAAACAACTATACGGCAATGAACTCGGACGTAGAAGGTCGAGTTTTTGTTGGTGGAAATCTTAACGTTCAAAACTATTCGTTTGGCGAAAAGTTGAATGGTTTCAATGGTCAAACACTGTTGGTTAATGGGGACTTCAAGTACACCAATGGACAAGTATTTAACGGAAACGCTCGAACTCAAGACAAGACACCGACAACGAGCGGGTTCAATGTTCTTAAGGGATCATTGACCACTGGCGGAACGGGACTAGGTAATCAAGAGTTGGGCATTGAGTTGATCAAACGATCTGGATTTGTCGCAACTCAGGCGGCAAACGGCACGGTCACTTCGCAATTTGGGCAACTAACACTTTCCGGTGGAAGCGGAACGACTCGAATCTTCAATATTTCGGCCGACCAATTGGCATCGGCAAATACATTCACGATTAACCTTCCAACCGGAACAACAGCTGTAGTGAACGTCAGTGGACAGAACGCTTCATTCAAAAATGCCGGATTCAACCTTCAAGGCGGAATTGACAAAAGCAAGGTTCTCTTGAACTTCTCTCAGGCAAAGACACTTGAAATGAGTGGCATCGGATTGAATGCAAGTATCCTGGCTCCTCAAGCTGACTTCAAATTCGACAACGGCTTGATCACAGGTCAAATCGCAGTCCAGAGTTTCTCTGGCGGCGGGCAAGTCAACCTTGGCAAGTTCAATGGAACTGCTCCAGTGCCGGAACCGGCTTCCATGGCGGTGCTTGCAATTGGCGGAATAGGTCTTCTCCGAAGACGACGCGCAACCAAATAGATTGGAAAGTGTTAAGCAAAAAATGCGTTCTCGAACAACTTCGAGAACGCATTTTTGTGTTTCAGGGATAACTTTCCAGAATTTAGCGGTATAATTTTAAGTCCGCGAGCGGGCATAGCTCAGTGGTAGAGCGACTCCTTGCCAAGGAGTAGGTCGCGGGTTCGAATCTCGTTGCCCGCTCCATTCTCATTTATCCAGACTGAAACAACCGCTTGGTCTTTAGTAGATGACCTTGTTAAGGCCATACTCAACTAACCCCGTTGCTCCGGCGCGCTTCAACGCCGGAATGAGGTCTCGAACCTGTTTTTCATTCAAAATTACTTCTGCCGCGACCCACGCCGGATCGCTTAAGGGAGACAGCGTTGGCGTATTGATCGCAGGAAGAATTCCCAAAATCTCTTCCTTTTGTGCAACCGGCAGATTCATTTTTAGACCCACGAGTTTTGCCGCATTCATCGCGCCGGTAAGCAGAATCTCCAAAGATTCGATCTTCTCTTTTTTCCAAGGATCAGCCATCACTTCGGGACTGGCAACAAATCTTGTGGTGCTCATCAGCAAAGTTTCAACGATCCTCAAGTTGTGCGCCCTCAGCGAGTTCCCCGTCTCGGTGTTTACGATAATCGCATCCGCAACCTGACCGACTTTCACTTCACAAGCACCCCAGCTGAAGTCAACTTTCGCATTGACCCCATTTTCTTCCAGATACCTTTTCGCGAGCCGAACGTATTCCGTAGCGATCCGCTTACCCTCTAAATCTTTTACCGATTTAATTTCAGAATCGTTAAGTGCAGCAAGCACCACCCTAATCGGGTTTGAGGTCATCTTGCTATACCGAAGTTCGCAGATTTCGTGTAACTGCGCACCGGTATCCATCACCCAGTCGTGCCCAGTCAAACCGGCGTCAATCACTCCGCTTTCGATATAAGTCGGAATCTCTTGCGGTCGGAGGAGGATCGGCTCGATTTCCGGGTCGTCGATCATCGGTTGATAGGATCGAGAATCAACTTTCAGGGTGAACCCTGCCTTGCCAAACAAGGAGAAAGTGGCTTCCTGCAGAGAACCCTTCGGAAGACCTAACTTCAATTTCATTGAACCTAGTTTACTTGGTGAGAAAGGTGAGAATTTCTTGCACTGCTGCTTTGTTTCGGATGATCAACGTATGTCCAAGTCCTTCGGTGAGGTGCAACTGAGAGCCTTTCCAGCTTTCGTGAAGATCTATGCTGTCCTGAACAGGCACGTCAGCATCATCTCGGTCATGAATCAGTAGTGCTGGTAGGTCGAACTGAATGGCAAGTTTTGCTGGTACCGCGGCTTCAACGTTTTCCCACCCGTACTGTTCCGACCAAAGGCGCTTCACGTCTTCATATAGGTCTGCAGGTTGACCGGTAAGTTCAAGAAATCGACTCAAGAACTGCTCTATATCGTTCCTTACCGAAACAAGCACTGCTCGGTTAACCCTTAGCCCTCTCGATATCGCCAAAGGAGTCGCAGAGGCACCAATTGAGTGCGCAACAATCGCTTCGAACGGTCCATGAGCGTCGTGAACCGCAATCAAAGTCTCAGCAAAATGGAAAAGAGAAGAATATTCCCCTTCAGAATCACCGTTTCCTGGTGCATCGTAGGCAATGACTTCAAAGCCATTTTCGACTAGCCCTTTAATGATCGCCCACATCATGGTCGCTCTTGCTCCCCATCCGTGTTGGACAATCACCTTTGGACCAGAACCCCAGCTCCAGCCCACAATTTGCTGCTCCCGAACCTTTGCAAAAAGCGGCCTTCCCGCCTCGAGCAATTCTTGTTCTCGACGCGCCCGCTCTGGCGGACGTCCGGGAGTCATAAATTGCTCGTAGGCTTGTTGTGAGGACATAGATTAACGCGAGACGGATTTAGTTTTGTTTCCGAACCGGCTTTTTTTACGATCAATAAAGCTAGTGCGATTGCCGTTTTCCTTTGTTTTGCCACTTGCTGGACGTTCGATGTGCTTTGGTGCACGATGTCTGGGAAGCTCAAGTCGGGAGTCTGGAGAGATCGGCAATTCGGCATTCATAATCTTCTCGATGTCTCGCACATCTCGGTGTTGCTCGGGAGATGCGAACGTAATTGCACGACCCTTTGCCCCGGCTCGTCCTGTTCGTCCGATTCGGTGTACGTAATCCTCGGCGCACTCTGGAATGTCATAGTTCACGACGAGCGCAATGTCTTTGACGTCAATCCCTCTTGCTGCGATATCCGTTGCAACTAGAACACGATATTGCCCGGATTTGAAACCACTAAGAGCTTCTTTTCTTTGATTAAGCGTACGGTCAGAATGCAATTCAGCCGCAGTGTGTCCGTGTGTACGGATTGCCTTAGCTACCCTTGCTGCTCCATAGCGAGTTCGCGTGAATACCAAAATTGTCCCGTGGTTTGCGTACAAGACATCTTGGAGCATCTCTGGCTTATCGTCTTTATGTAAGACGATAAGTTCTTGTTCGATATTTTCGTTTGCAGTTCCCTGGGTCGCGATTTCGACTCGAATTGGCTCGAAAAGGTATTTCTTAGCTAAATCGGCAATCGCGTCTGGCATAGTCGCCGAGAAAAGCATCGTCTGCCGATCTTCTGGAACGGAATCCATGATTCTGCGAATCGCAGGAGCAAAGCCCATGTCGAACATCCGGTCGGCTTCATCCAAAACAACGATATGGCATCGATTTAGACGCGCGGTTCCACGATCTAAATGATCAATCAGTCGTCCGGGGGTTGCAACGATTACCGTCGGTCGCTTTTTCAAACTCTTGATTTGTCGATCCATATTTGCCCCACCAATGAGTGTGCAAACATGAACATTGAGCTTACGGTAGGTCTCTTCGATTTGCAAAGCAAGTTCACGGGTTGGAGCGAGGACTAAACCTTGGTCTCCTTGTTGCAAGTTTGCGAGCATCGGGATTGCGAATGCGAGTGTTTTACCGGTGCCGGTTTGAGCTATTCCGATAACATCGTTCGGTTGAAGCGCAACTGGAATCGCCTGCTCTTGTATTGGTGTTGGAGTGATAAAGCCTTGTTCGTTAATTCTCGAAAGCAAGGAACTCGGGATGCCAAGCATGGCAAAGCCCGTCGTTGGGGAAGTTTGAGTCATGAGGGAAGTGCCCAAACCGAAACTTGTTCGCGCCCGAGCTGTTAAAAATATGATACCCGATTCACCAGGTTCGGTATTCGGTGCCATCTGATCCACGCAGAGTGCTCGGAAAATAGAGGTAATGCGGATTAAAATTCTGTCTGGAGTAATGTGTCCAAGCTGCAGTTGTTGAACTACTAGCTCCGCCAACATAGAAGTTGTTTCGGATTATTGGATTGACCGGTACTTCACTGAGATACGGACCGCGCCAAGTTGAAGGATCTATAGCTACTGAAACCCAGTCCGTATTCATTCGCGAACGTCGCCATCCGCTCGACGGCGCGGTAGCCCGGACTAGGTCTGTCACTCGAACAGTGACTCCTGTGTCGGCCTCAGCTCGATCTGCCGCATCACGAATCTGCTTCAGCATTGCCCGAAGAGCGACTTCACGACTCCGCACTGTAGAGTTAGAAAATTTCGGAATCGCAATCGCCGACAAAATCGCCGTAAGTGACAACACCACGAGAATTTCGACCAATGTGTATCCGCGAATCTTTAAAGACACAGCTTTCCTAAAGTCGAAAGTTCCTGATTCCAGCAAGTTCAAAGCTGACGAAATTGCGAGTAGACCTCAAAACTGTTAGATCAGGAACTGTGATTCATTTATTTCAAGATTTTAGGATAGGCTTGCCCAGGACGTTCGCCATCCCAAAGTAATCTTCCAATCTTTTCTGGATCGGCGAGATCGATATCTGACCAATCGAGTTCTTCGGTCCGCCGAGCCAATTCCGTCTTTGCGGGATTTCGATTGTTCATTTCCTCGCCCGGCCAGATAGCGGTGAATCCATTTTGTTTTGGCTTTCCAAGAAATGGAGTCAACATTGGCGTCGCATGTGCATCGTAACTCGACATTGGTGGCAAGCCGAGGATGATTTCTATAGTTCTCAGCATTGATGCGGTTGAATATTGAGTTGAATCAACAATTCCCTTTTGTGTCCATGGTGAAAGAACTAAACCATAGGTTCTGTGGGATTCAACATGGTCTAATGACCCTTGAGTGTCGTCTTGAATGACGAATATCGCAGTGTCTTTCCAGAACTTCGACTTACTAATCGCCTCGACCAATTGACCCACAGCGTAATCGTTATTCATGATCATCGCTTTCGGGGTGTACTCTCCGGCTCGGTAGCCGTGGGTATGGTCGTCTGGAAGAGCCATGACCATCAGTGCGGGCATATTTCCAGATTTTTCATATTCTTTCAGTTCTGCTAAGAATGTTGAAAGCTTTTCGGTATCTCGACCATCTTTTGCAAACACCCGCTCCCAAGCTTCCGAGTATCCCCACTTTTCCGGGTTCGCACGAATCTGTTCATCTTCAAGCGAACCGTGCCCCTCCTGGACATCCACATACTCCCCATAGACACGTGCAGAGATCTTTTTCTTTCGTGCTTGTGACCACAAATATTCACCCGGTGAAGAAGTGAGGCGCTGATCACTCGTCAGCTCGCCTTTATCGCCGTAGTTGCTTGTCCATTGAGTTTCGGTGTACTCGTTGGCATACGCAGCAGTTGACCATTGATGGCCAACCTGTGAAGACTCTCCATCGCAATATAAATTGTCGAAGATTGCAAACTGTTTGGCCAATGCATGTTGATTCGGAGTTATCTTCTCTCCAAAAAGCGTCAGGGAAGGATCACCGTTTGCTCCTGGAATATCCCCAAACACTTGATCATAGGACTTGTTTTCCTTGATAACATAGATCACGTGCTTTATCTTTTTCAGGTTCTGCATCGCTTCATCAATTTGCGATTGAGTGAGGTACGTTCCACGAACTCCTTCTGGAAATGTCAGTTTGGCTCTCTTAGTTATTGCTTCTAATCCAGCTTTGTTCGGCAAATCGACGATGGCAACTCTTGCCTTCATTTGCCGCTTGGAAGAATCTGCACCGACTTTTGCAACTCCGTTCTCTGCCGACGGCCCATAGAAACCCTTCGCAGTAGCAACCAGGAGTTGATCACCGTTCGGACTGACCTTCACCGAGCTTGGCCATCGCTCCGTAGGGATATGACCTTCAACGGTTGGGCGATCACTCTTGACATCGACCACGGCGACTGCATTTTCCCCGGCAAGAGATACGAACAACCGATTCGAATCCTTTGAGAGAGCCAGATCAGTTGGTGTCGGACCAATTCTGTGCTTTCGATCGATGGAAACCGTGACCCGAGAGATCTTATCGCCCTTGATTTGTGTGATTGTATTTGAGCCTGATTCAGCAACGAAAAGACGACCATCGGGATGATAAACGAGCGCGGTAGGATGCGGTAGCGTTATGTGCCGGTTCTTTCGAGCCAAGGATTGTGAGTCCAGCAAAACGACACCGGAATCGCCCCATTCAGACACCGCGATTGTCTTGAGATCAGGGGATAGTACGATCATTCTAGGTCGATACCCAACCTTTGCGCTTGCTAGAACCTCGCCATTTTCTCTTAATCTAAGTATCTCGTTAGATTGTGCGTTTGCAACGATCAGATCATCACCAGCGACTGCAATTGAAGTTACAAACCGGTCATTGGCTGGAATTGTTTTCAGAGTGATGGAACCGATAAGGTTTAGTTTCCCATTGATTAAGCTCCATTTCCTAATATCTTCAGTTCTTCCCTCACTACGTCCACCAGATGAAAAAACTGTATTCCCTTTGATTGCTAAGCCGAATGAGCTTCTTGAAACGGTTTGTGAATCAGTAATTTGACCCGTTTGGAGATCCAGCACGGTCAGTGAATGATCGTTGTATCCACTGGTCCCAATGATCGCATATCGGTTGTCTTCACTCAGACAGATTGGACCGGGAGTATCTCCGACCAGGGTGACGCTCTTCCCCTCTGGAGACAAAAACCAGCCGTTGTACAGTTTGTATCGAGTCTTCGACTGATCCCATCCGAGTTCAATTCCCCTGAACTTAATCCAGGCTGCAGCTCCTGCAAACGAAATGAGAATAGAAGTGAATATAAACAGGATGCGCTTCATTTTTGCCCGTACAATGAACCAGAGATTGCCAAAACTAAATCTGTCCAGCAGATATTCGGGCAACGATGTTAACTGAATATTAAAACGCAAACCTGCATAAACTTTCTTAACAATTTATTTTTCAACAGATCAAGAACCAGGCGGGGTGATCATCAAACTGCCCAAGTTAACTAAACAAAAAGATTTAATTAACAAATAGTTAAGGAATCTCGCATTTAACACTGCATCTGTATAATCGCGTCATCGTTCTGAGCAACGGCTAGAGCGTAAAGCACCTGGGTGTTTCATATGAAAAAGGCATTTACCCTTATTGAATTATTAGTTGTCATCGCAATTATTGCGATCTTGGCCGCAATTCTGTTTCCTGTTTTTGCTCAGGCGAAAGTGGCAGCGAAGAAAGCAAGCGATCTTTCAAACTTGAAGCAGATCGGAACTGCTTCCATGATCTATGCAACCGATGCTGACGACCTGTTTATGCTCCAAGCAAGCATCAGTTGCGACAACGAGTGGAACTACAATTCCCGAATCTTCTTCCCCTCTAACTGGAACATCCAACGAAACGCCGATGAAGCAGCTGGCTGTTTTCGCCGTATTCGAGGGGGCGTAAATGCTGCCCCAAACGCCATTCTTCCTTACACAAAGAATAACCAAATCTATCAGTCGCCAGATTCACCGGTCATTGAAATTGGAGGTAGTGACTTCAACACCGCCGCAACTAACGTCTTGGTGCAGCCCATCAACATGTCCTACAGTTTTAATGGCTTGATGAGTTCGATGTCCAACTCTGAGCCCGTGTCAGTTTCCACGACTCCGCTCTGGTGGCCGATGTTTGGTCGTAAAGCTGAGCGTGGAGGAGGCTATACAAACCCATTCTTGATTTGTCCACAAGGCGATCAACCATGCCGATTCAGTGCTGGTGGACCATTTGTGAGCAGCATCTCTGCGTGCAACGCAGGAAGGGATAACCGAGGTATTGCGGATCCAAACGGAATTCAATCCAGCTTCGGTAACGTTTCGTATGGAACTCAATGGATGTTTGGAAAATCGCAGAATTGGGTCTATGCCGACGGTCATGCGAAGACTCGCCCAGCTGGAACAGGAAGTCCAAACAACGATCCATTCGCTCCTGGCGGAACTTATTTACAGAATGGAATTCCGAGTCAATCGGGCATCTATCAAGATTCTCAATGCCATATTCCTCTTTTCCGACCTGACAGGGTACCGAACTGATGAAGTATTGGATTGGGCTTTTGGCCCTTACCCTGACTCTCACCGGATGCTCAAGCGAACCTCAAGTCTCTGAGACAACAACTAAGAACGCTTCTGGTGAACTTGAAGGCAATGAACCCAAATTCATAATGGTTCCAGCCCAAGGCGATCCTAACAACCCGAATCGCAATTGAGCCTGCAGGGCTTCATGTCAGCATTTCATGAAGCCCAGTTCTCTAAACTTGGCAAAGAATATATCTTTGCGGAACTGCTTTTACCGGCAAGTTATTCGTTACTTCGGAGCCGAGAACGTAGTCAGACGCTATCCTTCCTTGTCACACCTTGTAACCCATGTGTCCGGATTGGACACCTAAAAACTGGTGGGCGGTGCGGGACTTGAACCCACGACCCCTTCGGTGTGAACGAAGTGCTCTACCACTGAGCTAACCGCCCGGGAACGTTCAAAATTGATTATGTCACAGCCCCACAAGTTTGGCGTAGGATAGGTAAAGAGATGAGACAGAAGCGGCTCAATACCTGGGAGCAGAAGTGTTTGGAGCAGTTAGATGATGCGAAGATTTGGGCATCTCTAAAGCTCCCATTGCCAGATCAAAACAAGCCGTTGCCTCGCTCAGTTTACGCTCTGATCTTTCGATGGAATCTGATTCTTTTAGGGGCATTTTCAACTCTTGCCTGGGTGACCATCTTAGTCGCCTCTGGCACACCTCTTAAAGAGTGGTTGTTAGCAGAGAATCTGGTCGTCGGGCTAGGATTTGTCGCCATCTTAGGCGGAGGGCTGAGTGCGTATATGACGAAGCTGTACGCAAACGGTTGGAATTCAAGACTAATCAACGAAGACCAGTGATATGATTTTCCTATGTCTGTACCCACATTTATCAAAGCTGCACAAGGCAAATGGAAAGGAACATCAAAGCTAAATCTCCCGTGGCTCCCGGCCGAGAAACAGGTTTCAAGTAGCGAATCGCATCTGCATATCGAGAGTGATCCACAAGACAAATACGCGACGCTTCACTATTCTTGGGCTTACGAAGGAAAACGTGAAGAAGGAACCTTGATCTTAGCGGGAGATCCGAAGGAGAATCGATTTGAAATTGGCTGGTCGGATAGCTGGCATCAGAGCACTGGCGTGATGCATTTGACTGGAAGTTCGACCGATTCGGGCGTTAAATGCCGTGGCTCATACACCGCCGAAGGCGAAACGTGGGGTTGGACGATAGAGCTCTCCACACGAGGAGAAGAATTCCATTTGAAGATGGAAAACGTGATGCCGGGAGATAACGCGGTGTGGGCGGTTCTTGCGGTCTATACACGCGAATGAATTTCGCGATAACTTGCACCTTGAGCGATTCGATGGACCGGGACGTTGGGAACCAATTCCCGTAGCTTAGTAGCGAGCGACTCCATTGCACAGTCTTCGCTCACACCGTGGTTGACCACGATCAGTGGGTCCCCCGTGTCGCGGCAGTACTCACCAATGATCCACGCCCGGGCGATATCATCAACTGAAACAGCAATATCTGCACCAAGATCATAGAGGGGCATCGCCTCACTACAACATCCGGTTCCCAATCCGACCGTTTTGATCAATCGATTTGGATCACCGTAAAACTCAATCGTCGACTGCCCTGATCTTGCTGTCTTCGAGGCAAAGTAACGGGCAAAGTCCTCCGCCCGTTGTTCCTGAACCTCATAGATGTTGAGGTAGCGCTCCGACTTTGCTGGCTTTCCTAGACCTAGGAATCGTCCCCACTCGAACGGAACGCCGATTTCGGGGATCGCATCCCAAACATCGTGGCAACGGATGATGGTCAATCCTAGTTCCTCGATCAACTGTTGTTTCTTCACCTTTGCCGCTTCGAATCGGGGATGAGCAACAGACTTCTTGAGTTCGAAGTGATCATAAAAAGTCGGCTCGTGAGTGACAACCGTGTTGACTCCGAGTTCAGCGGCCTGGATCAGAGTTTCGGAATAGGACATCCAGCAAACTGCAATGCCATTAATGACTTGATCAGGATCTCCGGTGATGACTCGGTCAACTGTTTTCTCTGGGTCGCAATGTGGCCAAAGTGCGTGCAATGCATCCGAGAGTTGCTGAGCAGTCATGACAACGATAGTTTAGTTCAAAGTTCTATTGGCTACTCAACTAGATAAACCAGAGGAAGCCGTTAACAAGCAGTTGCGAGGATATACTTTCTTCGGCATCTGCGGTAGGAGCCACAACATAGATGAAGGCAGAAATTCTAATCGTCGGCGGCGGAACCGGAGCAGTTGCAGCGGCAATGATGGCTTGCGACCTCGGTCATCGGGTGATTCTGACCGAAGAGACCGACTGGATTGGCGGTCAGCTCACCTCGCAGATTGTCCCGCCCGATGAGCATCCTTGGATTGAGCAGTTTGGATGTACCCGTCGCTACCGACGTTATCGCGAACTCGTTCGACAGTACTACCGCGACCATACCTTACTCAAAGCTTCGCACCGAATGAACCCAGAGCTTAATCCCGGCTCAGGTTGGGTGAGCCGATTGTGCCATGAGCCCCGAATCGGGCTCGCCGTGCTCAACCAGATGCTGCAGCCGTACCTGCAAACCGGAAAGCTTACAATTCTAACCCGTGTTAAACCGCATTCGGCTCTAGTAAACGGAGATACCGTAAAGTCCGTTCGCTTTGTAAACCTCGATTCTGGCAACTTCTTCGAACTGGAAGGCGATGTCGTTCTTGATGCAACCGAACTGGGTGACCTTTTGCCGATGACCGGCACCGAATACGTCGTTGGGGCAGAAAGTAAATCGGAAACCGGCGAACCGAACGCCGTTGATGGCCCCGCAGAGTGGGATAATGTTCAAGGCATCACATGGTGCTTTGCGCTAGGGCACGATTATCATGCCGAGCACCGGATTTCAAAGCCAGAGCAATATGAAAAGTGGAAGAATTGGAAACCATCGTTCTGGCCCGGCTCAATCTTAGGCTTCGAAGTATTGCACGCCCACACGGGAGTAACAAAAGAGCTTCCGTTATATGGTCGCAAACCGGGAGACTGGTATGCACTTTTCCCATACCGTCAGATTATTGACCCGCAGTACTTCGAAAACGGCGACCAAATGGACCCCGTTACGGTGGTGAATTGGCCGCAAAACGACTATTTTGAGGCGACGATCATGGATTGCGACCCATTGCCAACCGGCGACCAAATTCCCGATGGCTTCGAAATTCCCGGAGCAATGGGACCTGTATCTGCGGCTCGTCTACACGACTCAAAGCAGCTTTCTCTGAGCTTGCTATATTGGCTTCAAAATGACGCTCCGAGGCACGATGACCAACCAGGAGCCTATCCGGGGGTATATGCTCGACCCGATATCACGGGGACCTTGGATGGCTTCGCGAAATATCCGTACATTCGCGAAGCTAGAAGAATAAAGGCAGAGTATGTAGTGAAGGAACAAGATATCGCGGCTTACACCAATCCAGGTCTTGACCGTGCGCCGAGCTTCGAGGATTCAGTTGGGATCGGATCCTACCGAATCGACCTGCACCCATCGACGAATGGGGCAAACACGATTGACACATCTACCCTACCGTTCGAAATCCCGCTCCGCTCTCTGGTTCCAATTCGAATTAAAAACCTGATTCCAGCCTGTAAGAATCTTGGCGTCACTCACATCACGAACGGATGCTATCGTCTTCATCCGGTTGAATGGAATATCGGTGAGTCAGCGGCAGCACTCGCATCTTTTGCACTGAGGCACGGTTCCGTTCAAGCTGTTTCCAGTTCATCTGAAGCGGTGAAGGATCTTCAGAAATTATTGGTGAACCAAGGCGTCGAACTTCGTTGGCCAGCCCTGAAAACATTGTGATCTAGGCATCGTATTTCAATGACATGGGCACGAAACTCGAGAATCCCGTCCAGTCAATTCGGCAGCAACGTATTTTTAAGGCTCTTCAAGAAGAAATAAAAGAGGTCGAGAAGGCCTGTGAGAAGGGCGACCACGTTGTCATTAGTTCCCACGGAATCCTGGTCGAATCAGTTGACCTCGCGAGCGGAGAACTCGTGATTATTCGTGGAAAAGATGGAAACGGGAATCCAGTACGGTTGATTCAGCACATTGAAATGCTGAGTCTGGTCGTTTCGAAACTTCACACCGATGACGATGAGGACGAAGAAAGCGGTCGCAAGATTGGATTTCGGGATAAAACTGGAGAGATGCTTGAGTAAGTACGTTACAATTTCAAATATAAGGTCTTATAAAAGTAAAGATGATGTATTGGCTGATTTCGCTCGTCGGTTTGCAATATCCGGAACTTGACGCCGCTCCAAAATGGCTTCCCTCTGAGATCGGACCTATTTCGCTGAAAAGTCATCAGTCAACTTCGAGAAAAGTTTTTCGCTCGATCAAAAGCAATGCATTGACTATTCTGAGAACCGATTGCGACGGTGCTCATTTTTCTTTGATCGCAACTCAGAACCGCCAGATTGCACTGCGAGAAGTTTATGGTGATGAGAGTTGCCTTGAACAAGCAATTGTCTTTACCAAACCTATTCAAATTGCGCGAGTGGCTACCTTCGGTTCTCCAAGATCAATGGTCATTCGAAATCTTGGCATTCCAAGTACACAGACCAGTCAATACATCAAATATGAGTGGTCAAATCGATCACGAATAAAAGGTTTTGTTTGGAAGCAAATTTTTCGACTCGATGCCTCGGATAAAGTCTGGCAAATAGAAATCTACCGAGATTCGTTTCCCGGATGCTGCAATTCATGAAAATGAATCTCTGATTACCCTCCGATATTCCGGAAGATAGCAAACAGAAGCGCTGTATTCGTGATCTGCTTTACGACATTTTCGAACGCATTTGAGCCATCGCTTATTCTCGCCACCATCACTTTGGTCGGGACAAAGATCGTGTCTCCAAGTTCGATTCGAGTCGATGCTCTCGCCTTTGTGATTGTTCCCGTCGCTCGAATGATCAGAATTTGATTAGTATCAGCATCTGTGGTGTACCCGCCGGCTTTGGACAGATAGTGACCCAATGTCTTACCGCTTTCGAATAGAACGGCAGTCGGTACGATCACGGCTCCACGCACTCCTACGGTTGACGGTTTGTCTGGAATGGTAACAATATCACCGTCTCGTAAGACGATGTTATGGATCGAACGCTTGTCGTTCATTGCGAGATCAATTCGAATCGGTACATTGCCAGACTCAAATAGTTCAGTTGAACTCAGTGCCCTTGCAGGTGAAACGGTCTCACGCGCTTGCAGGGTTTTCGCAATTTCTCCGCCGCTTGCTGGAGCAGATGGAACCGCCACTGGTTGCCCAGTTAGTGCACCAAGTGCTCCGATTCCACCTCCAGAGTTCTGACTATTGAGTGCCCTGAATTTATCGATATCAGACTTAGCTAACGCTCGCACATATTCTTGTTGTTGAATTTCAGTTAAGATTTCCCGAACTCTTGGCGAGAGCCGCTTTTCGGCTTCCGTAGAAAGGAACTGCGGGTCTCTGAGGAACTGACCTCCGAGCGGCCATGCGTCTTCCGCTAAACCACCTGCTCTCTGAATCAAATCGTAAACGGTTTCTTGTCTTCGTTGAATCGCATAAACTCCGGGAGCCTTAACGCGTCCTCGAATCTCAACGATCAATGGCTTCTCAACGAAGTTTCCATCAGCAGGAACGGTCACAATATCGCCAGGTTGCAGTTTCGGAACGACCTTGCCGGAAAGTACGTCTCCGATTGGATAAGTCTCTGGCACGGCACTTTCTTTAGTGCGGGAGTGAGCGATTTGAATCTTGTCTCCCGCCGATGGCAAGAATCCACCGGCGAGTAAAAGAATATCTCGCAGGGTCATTTCTGCGGAGAATGGGAAGATTCCACCATTTCGAACGGCACCGTAAATCTCAACTTTTTGGTCTGGAACAAAACGCGCCTGATCGACAGTGTAGACAATGATCTTATCTCGGTCTTGCAAAAGAGGATTCTCTGTTTCAACACCTTTTAGGGCCGAAATTCCGTTCACCTTCAATAAAGGTCCTGCGGTTCCATCTAAGTTCTTACGTTGAATAAAAATGATATCTAGTGACGCTTCTGGCTGGAAGCCACCCACTTGTAGCAAAGCATCTCCAACCCGCATTCCTTCCATTCTTTTCAGGGTTTGCGGTTTCTTGACAGCACCTTCAACTTCAACAATCTTGTTTGAAATGATCGAAATTTCTTCCGTTGAATAGACTTTTATCCGATCTCCACGTTGCAGAACAACATCCGCGTTCGCATCTTTTTGAAGGGCCTTCTGTAGATCGATGGCGATCAATGTTGACGTTTTATCAGGATTAAGGCGATAGAGGTCAGCCCTGATACCATAAGATGTTCGAAGTAAGCCACGAGCAATTGAGATCGCATCGGAAACTCGCATTCCAGATTTGAACTGATAGTCTCTTGGTTGATCAACCTCACCCTCGACGGTAATAATATTTTCGAACGTATCCCGAACTGGATAAAGAGTCAATACATCCGAATCTTGTACCGTCGGATTTTCAGTCCGAACGGATGGGCGTAGATCAAGGGTCAGCAGTTCAAGCGAAGCCCCATCTCGCACTGTCGCTAACTCGGCACGATCTAAAACTGCTGAAGGCTTTGAACCGCCTGCATAATTCAAAATCTGCTTTACTGTTTCGGTTGGCTTTGCCTCGTAAACACCCGGACGGATCACTTCGCCCTTCACCCCGATGCGGTTTTGAGCAACTGGCACTAGAATCAGATCTCCAGGAAGGAGTTCAACATCCTGAGAAGCATCTCCAGAGAGGAAAAATGAATAGAGATCTACACTAATCGACTTTCCGCTCGAGCGGCGTACCTGGATGTTACGCATTGATCCATTTATCGTTGGACCACCGGCTGCAAATAAAGCATTGAAAAGTGTCATTGTTGCCGGAAACTGGTAGTTGCCCTGAACAATTACTTCTCCAACGATTGAGATCGAAATCGTCCGAAGTTCATTCAAGTTGAGTTCAACGGTTGCATTTTTTAGGAATCGTCGAATCTCTGCCTCAACTTTCTTTTCTGCTTGTGCCAAAGTCATTCCACGAATCACCAATCGGCGATCGGTAACAGGGGTAACGATGGCTCCAGACTTATCGATCTTGACATTGGCTTCTTTTGCTGGAATCGTTGGGCTGTAGTACCTAACCGATAACTGATCTCCAGCACCAAGCAAATAACGATCTGGAACAGGCATATCTAGGTTAAAGGTTGACATTTGGTAGGGACCAGCAACGAACCTCTGAGGATCAAGAGTTGGACTTTTTAAAGTATCTGTACTTGCATTACCCAGGTCATCTTGACTGCGTTTCTGTCCATCTGATTCGTCTACTTTTTTGGTGTCTTTGCCACCACTAGCATCTTCAGCTTTCAAGCCCCCTTGCCCCGCCTGAGGCTTCGAATCAGCTTTATCGCTCACACGGATTGGATTGCTTGGAAGCCCGACAACTCCTTTTGATCTACTCTCAACCCACTCACGAGCGGCCGCAAAGAAAGAGTAACCAAACGACTCTAATCCTTCAAATGGCCCGTCTTCAAAAACAACAGGTTGGTAGTTGCTTGGAATCTGATAGTTTGAACCAATTCTTCGCTTTTTCTTTGCTTCAGCTTCAGCTTTCTCATTGTCAGTCGAGGCCTGTGATTCCTGCTTCTTGTTCCGATCAACACCTTTGACTTTGAGCTTGTCTTGCTCGCCTTCAGTTTTTCCAGACTTTTTGTTGGGTACTTGCTCCGGTTTAGAGATTCCTTCCCCTTTTTTTTGTGCGTCTTTGCCAGATTGACTCGTTGTGCTTTGCCCAAATACAGAGCTGACCATTAAGCTCAGAATGAGCAAGGAAAGCACTTGCTTTGATGAACCTAAAACTGACCGAAGCATCCTGATCAATATACCAGAGCAGAAAATTTAACGATTTCCCAGTTAGTAATCGAACGATTCCAATCTGCAACAACGTACTATTGCTTACGAAAAGAAATGAAAAAACTTGGCAAAGCTGCCGGGCTAAGTTGTTTGATCGGAAGCTTGATACTACTTGCGATTTATGCGATTTTTATCAGCACCACTGGTGTTGGAGCATATGCCGCAAAAGAAACAGAGATTGTGGCAAAAGCGAAGTCAAAGAATTTTTACTTGACCGGTGCGGATCTCTTGGCAGCCAATCTTCAACCAGAGTCCACGGAACAATCAAAAATTCTTTTCAATGCGTTCTCTCAGCTAGAGCTCAATCAGGATAAAGATGAATCGAAATTCCTAGAGTCTTGGAAGAGAAACGAAGCATTGGTCTCTACAATTGAAAAGAACTTAGATGTAAAGCGGTATTTCTTTGATCGTGGCTACGATAGCATGTCATTTGATGTCTATTCGGACAAGTCTGGAATAAAGAGTCTCGTTAAAGGCTACTGTCGATTAGCCTCAGCGGAGTTTAAGCGAGGAAATCAGAGTGAAGGCGTCACTCTTCTATGCCGTGCCACACTCCTGGGTCAGCTAGTAAATGATGAGCCAACTTTGGTTGCCTCTCTCGTACAGATTGCCTGCGATGCGATTTGCTTGGAATCGATTCGTTCTACTTTGAATGAGCAGACACTATCGATAACTGACTTAAAGCGACTAGAACAGGCCGTGAATCGCATGACTAGTCAACTTGATGGTTCCGCGATCCTGAGATCGGAGTGTTTGGACTTTATCAAGGTTTCGCAAAATTTAGAGTCACGTCTTCCCTCGGATGAGTATCTTTCCGATACTGAGCGTGCAAAGGTTTATGCTTTAAAGTACGTGCCCAGACTCAGGAATGCCGCTCGGTCATACGGAATAGAGGCGTGGCTGAAAGGGGCGTCGATAGTTGATGCGAACTCAGTAGATCTCGATATGATAGAAGCAGGATGGGCTGAAGTTGAAAAAGCAGCAAACAGCAAACAATTGAGCAGCATACTCCTAAGCATTTATGGACCGACTTTAACCGGCTGGATCGGGGGCTTTCGAAAACACCTCGCAACACGCTCGGTGATTCAACAAGCATTGTCGTACAAAATTGCGAAGCTGTCTGAAAAGCCGATTCAAATATTTGACTTACCTGTTGCAATCGATATGGACAAGAAACCCATTCGCAAAGTTCGAAAAAACATTGCAACGCTGATCTACTCGGTTGCTCCAGATGGCATTGATAACGGTGGAGTTTTCAAATCGAAGAACGTAGGCTTGAACTACGATTTCGTGGTCAAACTGGAGGAATGACAGGCAAGCCGGAAGCTTGCCTGCCAATCTTCAATTACCAGCCGCGCTTGGCGAGTAGCTCACTTTCGGGCAATGAATCGCAATTGATGCCGACCATCGGTTCACCGAGGTTCTTGCTGATTTCAGCTAGCTTCTTTGCGTCTTGATAGAAGAGGACCGATTCAACGATTGCTTTTGCTCGCTTTACAGGATCTCCACTCTTAAAAATGCCAGAGCCAACGAATACGGTTTCAGCACCGAGCTTCATCATCAGAGCAGCATCGGCTGGAGTGGCGATTCCGCCTGCGGAAAAGTTAGGTACGGGAAGCTTGCCAAGCGCCTTGACTTCGCGAATCAGTTCAATTGACGCTTGGTGATTCTTTGCCAGAACGTACAACTCGTCCTCGCGAGCATTTTGGACTTGACGGATCTCGCTTATGATCGTTCTCATGTGCCGAACGGCCTCGACCACGTCTCCGGTACCCGCTTCTCCTTTTGTACGAATCATTGCAGCGCCTTCTGCAATTCTTCGAAGTGCTTCGCCCAGATTTTTGGCACCACAAACAAACGGAACAGTGAATTGGTGTTTATCAATATGGTTGGCATGATCGGCTGGAGTCAAAACCTCCGACTCATCAATGAAATCGACTTCAAGTGCTTCAAGAATTTCGGCCTCAACAAAGTGTCCAATCCGAGCTTTTGCCATGACAGGGATAGAGACCGTCTCTTTAATTCCAAGAATCATTTCTGGGTCACTCATTCGAGCAACGCCTCCGTCTTTACGGATATCGGCAGGAACTCGCTCAAGCGCCATGACTGCGACTGCACCGGCATCTTCAGCGATTCTCGCTTGTTCCGGATTGACAACGTCCATGATGACGCCGCCCTTTAACATCTCGGCAAGACCAACTTTTTCTCGCCATGTTTTCTTCGCCGCAATTTGCTTTTCGATGCTCATCGTGTTTTCACCTTTTATTGAAAGATACCCTCTACGAAGTTATCTACGACACAACCAGCGCCTGCAATGCTGCGAAGATAAGCGACGGAGTTGAAATGACGTAACAAGCTAAGCCGCTTGATCACTTTGAGCAAATAGAATCGACCTCAGTCGAGGTCCAATACTGACATGATTTCGCTCGTAAACGGTTAAGAGGCCCTTTTCAACCATTCGATCTCGATTGAATTCGAAAAGTGCCATGTCTCCTGTTGGCACTTTGGCAACAATGCTTTCTACATCGATTGCAACTTGGCTATTTCGCTCCCTGGTTACAGCAACGAGCTGTGTCAAGAATGTATCGCAAAACTGGTTCAGTCGAACCGCAGTAGCAGTTGACCAAAGGTTATTGTTTTCGACATACGCTTTGCCTGCGCGGCGAATCCCGTCTGGGAACAACAGTCCAGAATGAATCAGCGCACGTATTGACTGACCAACTTTTAGCTCAGAGATTCCGGTAAGTTGGGCAAGACACGAAACATCGAGGGGGTAATTCTTTCCCTCTAACTGATTCTCGTACACAGCGGCGAGAACAATCGCATCCCGTTCAGATATGCCAAGTGTTGCCAATTGCTGATCTGATCGTCGGCAAACCCGGCAATTTCTTCAGGCTCTACTTTGAAGAATGTGTTGATCACTCAGTGAATAGATTCGCCCATCTATATAGGTTAGGACACCTATGGATTCTAAATACGTAGTTGCCAGCCAGAGTTGAGAAACGGTGCTGCGGCTTAGGTCCATTGCTTGCTGAAATGACAATCCTTCAGATAAAAAATTGGGGTTGCACTTTAAGTCGTTAAATATCTCCCAAGCCATCGCTATTTTCAAACCCAAGATAGGAGTATCTTCTAGCTGAAATTCGATAACTCGCCTGGCTCCTTGCTCTGTGAGTTCAGTACCGTCTAAAATCTTCGAGTCGCTAGGAAATGGATCCTCCGCTATGTTTTTTGTTTCGGCGGTAGCAAGGGTTGGAAATATTACTTTTCCTCTGGATCGAAAAAAGCCTTTGACGTTTGCCGTCACAATCTTAAGCAAAATCTCATCTTCAGCCAAATTCATTTACCTCAAATCATTACTAGTCAACCGTGGACCTAGTTTTCAGGTCATCGTACCCGACTTTGTACTTGATATACGGATAAAATTCAATTAATTTACTTGTTTTTAGATTTCAATGAAGGGGCCATTGAAGAGGCATTCAACTTAGCAACGTATTTCAGTATCAAGTCAAATTCTGTATTGACTAAATCTCCAACCTTCCATTGCGCGATGTTAGTTTTCTCTAACGTATGGGGGATAATCCACAAATCAAACTCGCCTTCTCGAAGGTCTACAACGGTCAGCGAGACTCCATCAAGCGTGACAGACCCCTTTTCAACTAGATACTGAGTTGAAGAGGGTTGAATCGATATAATTGACTCATTCTCTCGGTGGTCGACTTTCTTTACAATTGATGTTCCGTCCACATGACCTTGAACCAAATGGCCCCCAAGACGATCTGAAAATCGAAGTGCGCGTTCTAGATTCAAAACCTGCCCGACTTGGCAATGCTTAAAATTTGTTTTCAAAACTGTCTCTTGAGATAATTCGAAACTAAGTACATCATTTGAGAACTCAACGACAGTTAAACAAACCCCCGAGTTCGAGATCGACTCACCAATTGTTAGACCATCCAAATCGAGTTCATGGGCGTCAACTCTTAACAGTTGACCATCCCAATGAACAACTTGACCAACCGATTGAATGATTCCTGTAAACATGAGTTTGAACTACGTGGAAAGCTCGGATGTAGTTCAGCCTATTTTGAACGACTTAATGACTCAGCCCAGCTTTGTCCGAGGCTTTTGCCGCCTTTTTGGCTTCTTCGTCAGCTTCGATTTCTTCGACTGATCGGGTCTTTAACCTTGCTGCACCTTCGTTGTTCTCGAAACGAGCCAATGAAGGCTGATTCACAAGACTGGCTTCGATATCGTGAACCTGATCCTCGAACTGTGGTAGCCATTCTTGTAGCGCTAAAACCATTCGATCTGTCATCTGCCAAATTTCCTTTGGATTACAGACCGCTCCGGTTAAAGGATCCATCATCATAGCTTGCTTTAGCAACTGCAAATCACCAGTGATCGCAGCCTCGACCGACATTCGTTGAACTGAAACTGACGCATTGCAGACCGCTGCCGCACCGAGCGGAAGATCTCCGACCACTGGCATACTGATGCCGTTCGCATCCACATAACCAGGTGCCTCGATGATACAATCATCAGGCAGGTTCGTGATTACGCCATTGTTTACGGTGTTAAAATGTCCTCGATAAATTCGACCTGTTTCCAGACTCTCTAAAATGTATGAGCCGTGTTCGTTGCCACGGTCCTCTGGGTTGAATGTAAATGGTGCGTCATTCATCCATTGCGGAAACTCATGTTCGAACCAATTTCGCCCTTCCGTGCATACTCGCAAGTAGCCGCCTGTCTCCCCGTTAATCCAACTGGAAAGGTCAATCCAATCCATGATCTCACTCGGACGTTTGCGATACCAAGGCACATATTCGCTCAGGTGACCGTTCGATTCTGTGCTGTAAAATCCAAATCTTCGCAACATGTCAATGCGGACTTTTTCGGTCTTGCTATACTGCGGATGCTTTTCAAAGCCTTCAAGGAGATAAGGAGTCATGTCTTCGCCCTTATATCTCACTTGCACAAACCAAGTTTGGTGATTGATTCCAGCGCAGATGATGTCAACATCCTTTCGCGTTAATTTTGCATCCGGATCGACAAAGCCTTTTTCCTTTCCGATTAGGTCGATAACGTTTGCAATCTGGGTATGACCGCCGATAACTCCGTGGCAAAGACCAATGGTCGGAACATCGGTGTACTCATTGCAAGCCCAAGTGAGCATCGCCATTGGATTTGAGTAGTTCAAAAACAACGCATCTTCATGGGCTACTTCTTCGATATCTTTGCAAAAATCGAGTAGTACCGGAATTCCACGCTGAGCGTACATGATGCCGCCTGGTCCGAGGGTATCTCCAACACACTGATCAACTCCGTATTGCAGCGGGATATCGATATCGTGCCTGAATGCTTCTAGCCCACCCACGCGCACGAAGCTAAAAATGTACTTTGCACCTTCGATGGCTTTCCGTCGATCTAGGTGGCTTTCGACTTTTGTAGGAAGTCCACTTGCCTTAATATCTCGCTCCACCAATTGATGAACCATCGAGAGGTTGTGCTCGTTGATATCATGAAGTGCTATCGTGATTTCTCGCAATTCATGTACACATAGAATATCGCGGAGCATTGTCCTTGTAAATCCAACGCTTCCCGCACCGAGTACAGCAATTTTCAAACTCATTCTTCTATCTTAGCAAACTTGTCAAGAAATTTAGTGACTCGTGTCATTAAAACTCTCATCATTACGAGCCGTACGGAACCCAGATGTTCTTAACTTGGGTTGAACGGCGCAAAAACTCCGTCTTTGGAATACTCTCTAGGTCAATGCCTCCGTCAAGTTGCCACGACTGCTTCAGGTTTCCTGCAGACCTTGATTGAATATCCCTCGCTTGCTCCAATGAACCAACATGCCAAATCACGGCAACACCATCGTGGTCAGCAATAGTCGATACAACTTCAGACCGAAGCCCCGTTACGAGATTGAAGACTCCCGGTGGGAAATCACTCGCTTCGATAATCCGGTAGAGCTCAACCGAAGGAAGTGGATTTACTTCGCTGGGAATCGCGACAACTGCATTTCCCATTGCGATCAGTGGAATTGTGGTTTGCATCAGACCGAGAAGAGGACTCTCATCGGGAGCAACCACAGCTGCAACTCCGATTGCCTCGTTCCTTGTGTAAACATGCATTCGTGCCGGAGGATTGTGTGTAGTTCCCTCAAATTTATCTGCCCATGCGGCATACGAAATGATACAGCCAAGAGCTTTGGTAAACTCCTTTTCAGCATCGGACGAAGCCACTCCCCCCTTACTTATTGCTGCTACTAATGATGATCGACTTGACTCGAAATTCTCAGCGAAATAGTAAAGGATCTGTGCGCGATTAAACGCAGTTGCATTTGACCAACTACTAAGTGCTGCATCCGCTGCTTCTACTGCGTTTCGGACATCTTTACGATTCCCTCGCCCAACTTCTTCACCAAAAATCGAAACACTGTATCCAGAATCTGGACGGACCTGCTTACCACCAATAAACAACTTGTGCGTCCGATCGAGACCTGAATTCGGCTGAATTTGTTCGGCAACCAAACTAACTGAAGACACTTTTAGCTTAACTTTTGGCTTGAGGTACTCATACAAGCCTTCCTTACCACCTTCTCGCCCGAATCCACTTTCTCGAAATCCGCCGAAACCTACACTCGCGTCGAATTGATTCGTGCAGTTAACCCAAACTACCCCCGCCTTGACCTTGCCAGCAATATCATGTGCAATGTCGAGGTTTTGAGTCCAGATGCTCGATGCCAGTCCGTAGACCGTATTATTTGCCAGTGCTACTGCTTCCGCCGGAGTTCTAAAAGTCATGCTTACCAGAACAGGACCGAAGATCTCCTCTTGAGCAACGGTCGTACTGGGCTCGACGCCGGTCAACAGCGTTGGAGGATAGAACCATCCACTATTAGGCAAATCACACTTCGATTGATAAAGCGTAGCACCCTCGGCAACGCCCTGAGTTACAAGTGAGCTGATCCGATCAAGTTGGACTTGGTCAACAATCGCTCCGACATCGACTGCCTTGTCGAGTGGATCCCCAACTCGCAACGAATCCATTCTCGCTCGGATCTTTTTGTATAGCTTCTCTGCAACTCCTTCTTGGACCAAAAGTCTTGATCCCGCACAGCAGACTTGACCCTGGTTGAACCAAATTGCATCAACAATTCCCTCGACCACAGAATCCAAATCCGCATCCTCAAAAACAATAAATGGAGATTTTCCGCCAAGTTCCAAACTCAGCTTCTTCTCTGTTCCAGCGGTTGCCTTTCGAATGATCTTTCCAACTTCTGTCGAACCGGTAAAAGCTATTTTCTGGATTCCGGGGTGATTTACTATTGCCTTCCCTACTTCTCCGTCTCCTGTAACAATGTTCACGACCCCGTTGGGGATTCCGACCTTTTGGCAAATCTCGGCAAAGAGAAGTGCGGTAAGAGACGTGAATTCCGCTGGCTTCAGAATCACAGAGTTCCCCATCGCCAATGCGGGCGCGATTTTCCAGGCAAGCATCAGCAGCGGAAAGTTCCAGGGGATGATCTGCCCGCAAACTCCAACTGGCTCGTATCCCGGCAATTCAGAATCTCTGGTGATCGCCCAACCCGCATGGTAGTAGAAGTGCCTCGCAACAAGTGGAATGTCAATGTCGCGCGTCTCCCGGATTGGTTTACCATTGTCCATCGACTCCAGCACGGCAAACAATCGAGCATGCTTTTGCACCTGCCTAGCCAGCGCATAAAGGTACTTAGCTCTCACCGAACCTGAGAGTGCGGCCCAATGCTTTTGAGCATCAGTAGCAGCCACTACTGCGGAACTAATCTGATCATTTGTTGTTTGAGCGATTTCGGCAAGCAATTCCCCGTTGGAAGGATTAAAACTCTTGAAATGAGTTTCACCCGTTTGCCACTCCCCTCCAATGTAAACACCGAATCGAGAGTCATGCTCCTTTATCCATGCTAAAGCCAGCTTTGCATCCTCGGGCGCAGGCCCATAGGACATTTCATCAAGAATTTTTTGAACTTTGCTCATTTTGTGTTATGCCATTGGGTGGCGATTGAAAGCTGAATAACGACCAGTGACGTAGTGCTCTAATTGTCGTTCAATGTCGGAAAGAAGCGTGCTTGCTCCAAGTCGGAAAAGGTCTGGCTTTGTCCACTCAACTCCAAGTTCCTCTTTCATCAAGATTAAAAAGTCGAGTGATTGTTTGGCGTTTCGAATTCCGCCCGCAGGTTTAAATCCAACTTTGAATCCGGTGTATTCGTAGTACTCACGAATCATCCGATTCATTACCAAACCGAATGGAATCGTCGCATTAACTCCCTCTTTTCCTGTTGACGTCTTAATGAAGTCTGCGCCGGCCATCATACATACCATGCTCGCTTTTGCGACGTTGGTGAGCGTTCCAAGTTCTCCCGTCGCAAGTATCGCTTTAACGTGTGCATCTCCACATGCTTCACGAAACATTTGCATTTCGTCGAATAGCGCTTGCCAATTCCCAGTTAATACGTGCGCCCTTGTAATGACAATATCTATTTCGCTCGCACCAGCCGCAACCGACGCTTTGATTTCGTGAATTCGCTCGCGCATCGGAGAGAGTCCGGCAGGAAATCCGGTGGAGACTGCCGCAACAGGAATTCCAGAGCCTTCTAGGTTTCGAACGCAATCTTCGACGTATTGGTGATACACGCAGACTGCGCCAGTGGTGATCGGTTCAACCTCCAGGGCGTCCAAGATGTCTCGGCGCACTGGATTCTTTGCCTTCGCACACAGTCGATGTACATTTCCTGGCGTATCGTCTCCGCTCAACGTGGTCAAATCGATACATTGAATGGCGCGGAGCAACCAAGCAGCTTGATATTCTTTCTTGACGGTTCGACGTCCACCTAACGTTGCGGCACGACGCTCCACTGCGCTACGGTTCACAACCAGACCATCGACCCAATCTAGGTTTAGTTCGGTTCCCGAGTTCCGCGGGTGTGCGGTGGAAACACTTTGCAACTTCGACATCTTAACGTTTATTGTACGCTTTAGCGCCGCTTGCCGAAGATGCTTCCCAGTACTCCACGCACAATCTGTCGCCCTAGTTGGCTACTCGCGGCTCGCAGGGCACTCTTAGCCATTGCTTCAAGCACGGTATCACTTCTCCGACCAGCAGGTTGTCGTTGTTGATCGGGCATCTCCGCTTGCTGTTGTTCGATCTGCACCGCTCTTGCTCGGAGTACTTCAAAAGCGCTCTCTCGGTCGATGCTCTGAGCATATTTGAACTGTAAAGGTGAATTGGAGATAACGCGTTGCCGCTCATCAGGAGTGATCGCACCGAGGCGGCTGAGAGGAGGCTTGATAAAGACTCGATCAACAATCGTAGGAGTTCCGTCTGCCGCCAAAACGCTCACCAAAGCTTCTCCAATCCCAAGTTGAGTAATCACTTCTTCAGTATCGAAATCGGGATTCTTTCGGAAGGTCTCTGCCGCTGTTTTCACAGCTTTTTGGTCGCGTGGAGTAAATGCACGCAACGCGTGTTGAAATCGGTTGCTCAACTGACTCAATACCGAATCTGGAATATCGAGCGGATGCTGGGTGACGAAGAAAATGCCTACCCCTTTTGATCGAATGAGTCGAACAACTTGCTCCACCTTAGTCATCAGTGCTTCTGGCGCGTCGGTGAACAAGAGATGAGCCTCATCAAAGAAAAAGACCAGTTTAGGTTGATCGAGATCACCCGCTTCCGGCAGAACTTCAAAAAGCTCACTCAGCATCCAAAGCAAGAACGTTGCATATAGCTTAGGACTCTGCATCAGTTTGCTTGCGGCAAGAATGTTGACGATCCCCTTTCCGTCCGGAGCTTGTCGAATCAAGTCGCGGATGTCCATTGCAGTTTCTCCGAAAAACAGCTCTGCGCCTTGCTCTTCCAAAACCAGCAGTTGCCTCTGAACCGCGCCTACCGATGCACTAGAGACGTTCCCGTATTCATTGCGAATAGACTCGGCGTTTTCACCGACCCAGTTCAGCATCTCTCTTAAATCTTTGAGGTCCAGAAGCAACAATCCTTGGTCATCTGCCACCTTAAAAACAATATTGAGAACGCCTTCCTGTGTGTCGTTTAGTCCAAGCATCTGCGAAAGCAAAAGCGGCCCCATTTCGCTGATCGTGGTTCGTATCTGAGTTCCTTGCTCACCAAACACGTCCCAAAAAGCGACAGGAAATGAGGTGTAAGCCAGCGGATCTAAACCGAGTTGCTTTGCCCGCGCTTCTAGTTTTTCGTTTCCCCCACCAATTTGGCTCATCCCCGCAAGATCGCCCTTAACGTCGGCCATGAACACCGGCACACCAATACTCGAAAGACTTTCGGCAAGTGCCTGCAGGGTCACCGTTTTTCCTGTTCCCGTTGCTCCGGCAATCAACCCATGTCGATTGCAGTATTTAGGAAGGACGAGGGCCTCTTTGGCACCTTTTCCAATGAGAAATGGGGGAATGGACACAATGAATAATTTACCGAGTTTTTGGCAGATAGAATCGAGACCTTGCAATTCTGATGCTGAACGACCTCTTGGTCACGAGGTTAGAAATAGAATCAAAGATCGCTGAATCTCCAATTTGAACTGTGCCAAACAGTGGCACTTACTAGACAACATCGCCCCAAAGGCGCCCAGTTTGAAGATAAAAGGTGTCTCACTTACAAGGGTGAGACACCTATTTCGAACGAAATGCCGCCTAAAATCGCTACTTCTTTGATTTCACCTTGATGCTCGGGCTCAGATAATCGGCCTTGTCGGACTTATCGACTTTTTCACCCTTTTCATCTCGGAATCCTTTCACCCCGGCTTTGCCTAATCGAGGGTCGGCATTTCCGTCACTTATGCGAGGTGGGAATCCGTTGAATTGTCGCCAAAGTTCAAAGCCAAGAGGCACAGTATCCAACATGATCCAGCCCACGGCTTCGGCACCTGGACGTAGCTGATCTCCGATGGGCCAACCTTTATCACGTTGTCCGGTCGGGAGAACCTGATTATCTTCCTTTACAATGACTCGGAATCGGCTGGTACCGTCATCCATCGGGTCGATGAACGCGACCTTCCCACCGAAAGTTCCGATGGCAAGACCTGGAAATCCATTAAATTGAACTGCCGGATATCCGGCAAAAGTAAGCCGCACGGGACGACCGATCTGAATAAACGAAACGTCGTTATCGGAGACCATGATTTCTACGACTCGATCTTGTTTCTCTGGAGCTATCGTTGCGAGAATATCGCCGGACTTGACAGTTGAGCCCGTTCCGAATCGAGTTACCCGTACGATTCGCCCAGAAGTTGGCGCAAGGATCTTTCCTTGAGAGCGTCGAGCGTTGATGTTCGCATTTTCGGAAGTGATCTTCTCAATGTCCGATCCTGCCTTCATAATCGTCGACTGAGCGCTTTGGAGCGATGCTTCTAGGTTCGAAATGGTTGCATTCGTATCGTTATCGATTCTAACAATATCGTTTTCGGCTATCGAGATATCTCGCTCGGCCGCAAGAACGGTTTCTTTTGACTGGTTTACAACATCTCGTTGCCGTGCGATGTCAATTTCAGCCTGGTCTTCTCCTAACGCACCTAACTGCACAATTCTTTGTGCGGCTTTAATGGCATCCTCAATTGCTTGAACCCTGGTCTGTGCACTCACGTAACTTGTCTCGGCAAGTTCTAACGAACGCTTCGACTCAAGTCCTTTATCAGCCAAAAATTTGATACGTTCGTAGTTAATCTTCTCAATTTGCAGTTGCTGCTTAGCCGCGATGAGTGATTGCTCGTTCTGGCGAACGATGTCTTGAGCATTCAACTTTCTTTGCTCCGCACTGGCTTTCGCCACTTTGATAAATCCGGTCAAATTCTTTTCTGCTTGCTTCAGTGCCGCTTTTGCTCCGTTAAAGCGGTTCTTCGCCTGACGAACTCGCTCTTCAGCATTCTTCAATTGCTGAACCCGAGAACCCTCGACTTTTTCAATCTGAGATTGAAGTCGCTCTGCTCGGGCCAACTCTGCCTTTTGACTATTTTCGAGCAAGCTTTTTTGGTTCGCAAATCTCTTCCGAATATCAGGGTCGAGGAACTTACTGTCGATATCTTCGATTTCGGCGATGACATCACCTTTCTGAACCATTTGACCTTCGGTTACGTTCCACTTCGTGATCCGTCCGGGAATTTGAGCCTCTACCGTCTGCGGCCGAGAGTTGGGATCAAAAACGGTGACCTCTCCCGCACCGACGATGGTTTGTTGCCACGGTACCAGCCATAGAACTAACCCGGTAAGAACAATCATAAAAATGACAACTCTGGCGATGCGCTGCCCAACCTTTTTAGGCCTTACCGAGCGCAACGATTCCGGTGTCTTTTTAACCGTCGTGACGGTGGTTGCCTCGGAAATGTCCGAAACGGGAAGGTCGGTTTTGCTGGTTTCAGGATCCACTAGTTGCATTCTCCACTCTCGTTAGATGGTCAATCCGGCTCGGATTTGTCGTGAGAGCATCGGGAAGAGATTGCTGAACTCCCCGTACTCATTGTTGGCTAATTCTCTCAATCCACCACTTTCCTTTATCTGCCCATCGGCAAGGATATGAAGCATATTGGTTCTTAGGATGACTTCGCTATCATGAGAGATATCGATGATCGTCCACTTGTTCGACGGATCAAAAATGGCGTTTAGGATTTTGATGGTTTGTTTTTCGTCAATTCCGGTAAAGGCTTCATCGAGAATCAACAAGCGGGGATGTCCAACAACTGCTCTAGCAATCAGAAGCCTTTGCACCTGCCCACGGGAGAGGTTCTTTCCACCGCTAATGATCGGTGCCGCTAGTCCAGACGGCATCAAAGCGATATCATCACTCAACTGAGCGATCTCAACTGCCCATCGAACATCTTGTGGAGATAGATACTCCCTTCCGACGCGAATATTCTCTTCGATCGTTCCGTCGAACAACTCATTTTCGTATCCGATCATGCTGACATGGCGGCGAATCGAATCTAATGACAAGGTTCCAATCTCGGCTCCATCGAACTCCACCGTTCCGTGAGTGGGTTCATCCAAACCGCACAGAATCGCTCCTAGAGTTGATTTCCCGGCGCCACTTGCGCCTAATAGAGACACCCGATCTCCAGGATTCAGCTTCAAACTCAACCCCGCCAATACCGGCACATCTGGAATATAGCTAAATCGTACATTTCGGACCTCAACATCTAAGCCAGGCATGTTGGTCGAAAATGGGAGCTCGTTTCCACCCGACCGTTCCGTTACGATATCGGTGAGGTGACCAACTTTATCTAAGCCGGTTAATAGATCGAAGAATTGATCTGATTGTCGAACCAGTTTCTCCATCGCCGAAAGAACCGTTCCAATAATGATTTGTGCGGCGACGAGTTGACCCAGTGTCAAGTTGCCACTGAGTACCTGCCATCCGCCCCCGGCCAGTGCAACGGCCTGAGCAAATGCTTGAAAGAAATAGAATGTTCCCGCTTGGCGAATCGTTACCTTGAAGTGCTCTCGACGATATCCGAGATACTTCATCACAGCTTTATCAGCCCTCGATTCCAAGTACTCCCTGCTCCCGTGCACCTTGAGACTCACATTGCAACGAGCGATATCTTCTAACCAGTCAGCAACATGATATTTTTCTTTCGACTCCTTGATCGACGTGGTAAGACCGCCGTAGCCAAAAATGACCGTCGCAATCAGCAGTCCAGCAACGAGTAAAAAGTCGAGTAGCAAAAGACTTGTGCTGTAAAACCCAAGAACGGTAAGTCCCAGAAGAGTTTGAATCACGGCGGTGACACCGTCAACGAGCAACTTTGACAGCGCCTTTTGCACCGTTAGAACATCAAAAAATCGGTTCACCAGCTCAGGCGTATATTCAGACCGCAAACTCTTCGCGCAAGCTCTTGCCAAAACATCCGCAATGCGAAGCGCGGAAGTGGCAAACACTCGCTGCTGAACCGATTCAACAACGGCTAACTGAAGCATCTGCATGACACCGGCGAGAAACAGTCCACCAAAGACCAAAAGAGCAAGAACGACGAGTGGTTGTAAAAATAAACCCGCCGCAATCGTATTAACCAACGACTGCGTTGCAAGCGGAACCAAGAGTCCGAAGATAACCACTGCGAACGTGTAGGTCACTAAAACCCAAACATCACCACGCTCTCTTTGAATGAGAGTGATGAATCTTGCTAACGGTGAAGGATGTTCGTGATGAGCCATTGGTTTATGGTGTAATCGTCACTTTCTCGGGAGAAAGTTGGGCGGTTGCAAATAGAAATGCGAGGACGGCCTGCTGATACTCGACCTTGACGTCAACAAGTCGAGATTCGGCCTCTGCTCTCGCTCTTTCTCGCTGGTTAACCAGAAAGAGTGTGCTGACGCCTTCGGTGAATCGAATTTGTTCACCAAGTTCTAACGCCCGACTCGCTACCACTTCTTTTTCGGCGGCAAGCACTCGAAGGTAGGCCTGGTTGACAAATGAGTTCGCGTCGTTCACCTCAAGTGCGATAATTTGCCGCGTCTGCTGTTCTTCGAGTTCAAGCTTTCGAACTTTGAGAATTGCGAGAGCAATCAAACCATCCGCACGGTTTTGTCTCAACGGAATCGAGTAGAAGATTCCGGCTTTTATCGGATTTGATATTGCGTCATCACCAAGATCAATGCTCGGACCTACCGCCAAATCCAAAGCAGGCTTCCGTTCGTTCCTTGCCAAATCAACGTCGAGGGCGAGAATATCTTTCGAGATGTTCAGTCCTAAAAGCTCAGGGCGATCCATCATCGCAATCTCCCTCGCTTTTTGGAGCACCACTTTATTCACCGGACCAGCGATTTCTGGAAGCTTTGGTAGCGAGACCCGGTCGGGTGGCGTTTGAGCCGCGTTTCCATTCTCCGACCACCGGAAAAATTGAAGTTTAAACTCAGACTTCTGAAGATCTCGTTCTGCTTTTTCGAGTGAACCCAATCGTCGAAATACCTCAGCCTGTGCTTCTTCGTTATCAATCGGCGGATTTGCGCCTCTTTGCACACGCGTTTTGATAAATTCAGCTCGATCGACCGCAAGTTTATAGACTTGCTTCGAAATTTCAAGCTTCTCGCCAGCACCGACCCACTCCCAGTACACTTCACCTGCTTTCAGGAATAGACTCAGTTGAGCCTCTCTGATTGATTGCTGCGCTAGTGGAATCCCAAGGATCGCCTGACGCTCCGAAATCGTCTTTGCGTTCACAAGGCGGTCACGGATGAATGGAATCTTTGCGGATACGAAGTATTCACCTAGGGTGCCCGTGCTTGATGCTGGTTGCTTGATCGAGCCCGTGTTGTATCGTGCTCCAAATGCGATTTTAACGCCTGTCCGGTCAAGAATCTCAACCGTTGTTTGAGTCATCGAACTCTGTCTTGCCCGTCCTGCGGTTGTCGATGAGTTGTAGCGCATAAATTCGTTTTCAACGCTAAAAACCGGATCAAACGCACCGCGCTTCTCCTGCGCTTTCGCTTGCGCAATCTCGTTCTCTAGTCTTACGCTGATCAGTTTCGGGAATGCAACAGACACATCTCGCAAAACCTGAGACAGAGTGAGCTTCTGCGCATTGGGCACAGGAGTTTGAATGGCTTTCAACCACGCGGCACTAAAAAGAACAGAAACCAACCTTTACTAACCTATATTGATATATCAGTGATACGTCCTCTAGAGAGCAATTCTCGGCACATTTCACCAATCATCTCAATATATTGCCCCCTACACATCGGTTTCCAACGTATGAATTTAAGGTCTGGTTTCTATTCTAGAAGACTTTCACAAGAAAGCCATAATCAAAAGGTAGACATGAACAATGCGCTCAGTTGGTTTCGGAGACAGTCGGCACCCGTTACAGTGTCGATTATTGGGGTGCTGATCATCGGAACCTTGCTCTCTTGGGCGATTCCGAGCCTTGCGACAAACCTAGTTTTCGCCTCGAAGGATGTCTTTTCCCGCCCTTGGTCCCTATTTACCTACCCGTTTGTGAACGGAATCCTGGGATCAGCCGTCGGCCCGATTTTCTTCGTTTTCCTTGTGATCTGGCTTTTTCAAATCGGTGGTCAGATCGAACGTAGCCACGGCGGGAGAAACTTTGGAATTCTTTGGCTCATCGTTTCGGTGGTTTCGGTACTTCCCTTGCTACTCGTAGGATCGTCCGCCGCTGGAACGCTGATCCCTGTTGCTTGTCTCACGGTGATGTGGGCGACGCGGATGCCGAATAGCCAGGTATTGCTCTTTGGAATGCTACCGATTGCCGCTAAATGGATCGGAGTGTTGTCGGTTCTCGGTGTCTTCTTCAGTTACGCCAGCTCAGGGGCGATGGTTGTTCCAGGACTGCTTGCATGCGCCTCCTGTGGACTCGCATTTCTCTACGCATCCAATCGAATTCCAAAGCTGAGCTATGGGCTTGGATACGGAAGTTACGCTCAGCAAAAGCCCACCAAGGAACAACTTCGACGGGAACGAGAATTTGAGGATGATGTAAAGCGACGAAAGCAAGAGCGCGAAGAGCGAGAGAGACTGCGTAAACTGTTTGAAAGTAGCTTAGAGGACAAATAACATGGGTGATCAAACCAACGGTGCAAATTTTGAAATGTCAAAGAAGGCAAACGGCCCAAAGCTTGTCGTTGTCACTATTGTTGGCTTAACTCTGTTCACCTTATTTGCCACTTTGGCCACTTACTACGGAGGCCGGGCTTGGGGAAAAGCTCTGGATAAGAAAGCACTCGAAAACGAAAGAAAAGTTCAAGCCGAGCGAATGCAGTTACGGGAGACCCAAAGACCCTAATGTTTAACGAGACCGTCAGCGAAGCCTGGAAACTTCGATACGGCACCGATGTCGAACTTAATCTGCAAAATCATTTTCTAAATCACCGTTCTGTGAGACGGTTTACTGACCAAACCATTACCGCAGATATTCTGCGTTACCTGTTTGCAACTGCACAATCGGCTGCGACGAGCAGCAACCTTCAGTCATGGTCTGGAGTGCGAGTGTCAGATATTGAGTTAAGAAAGACGGTCGCCGAATCTTGCGGAAACCAGAAGCAGATTCTGACCGCGCCAGAGTTCTTTGTTTTTCTCGCCGATCTCAACCGAATACACCAATACTCCATCATGGCCGGGGTGACCCCAGACGGATTGGGAACGGCTGAGATGTACACGGTTGCCGCCATTGACGCTGCGCTCGCCGCCGAAAGAATGGTCTGCGCGGCCGAAAGCCTCGGTCTCGGAACGTGTTACATTGGCGCGATGCGGAATCATCCAGATCGGATTAAAAAAGCGCTTAACTTGCCAGAACAGACTTTCGCCCTTTTTGGCCTTTGTGTTGGATATCCCGACGAAAACGCAAACTCCAGCATAAAGCCAAGACTCTCTCAAGATCAAGTTTGGTTCGAAAACTCATATCCGATCTCATTATCCTCAGAAGAATATGACGCGAGAATGAAAGAATTTTATGAATCCCAAGGCATGGACTCCAGTGAATCATTTTCTAAAAAGTCAGGTCAGCGGGTGCAGAAATCCGGACTCTCAGGTCGAGAATTCCTTCTTGATCGGCTTCATGATCAAGAGCTATTGACCGAATAGCGATTACTGGAAAGTCACTCCGATTTGCCGTATATTTTTATCGATCTTCGCGATTAAAACGCTACCAGTACCAAAAGGCGTTGATCCTCTCCGGTTACGAGCTAACTGGAGCTCGGCACGGTTCTGTTGATAAACAACTTGCCCAAGTCGCATTCCAGCAATGCGCGGGTTGACCAGGACAGCCAGATTTTGGGTCTTAAAGTCAAATGAACGAACCAAGGTTGGAAGTTGTTCATATTGATCTCCCAACGCTTGCTTTAGTTGGTCTTGAGAGCGGACTACAGTTGAGACTTCGCTCATTCGACCCGAAAATTCTCCGAAGTGCAATTGAGCATTTGAGCCCCGATCAATCAGTTCAACTTGGAGTTGCTGGATCGAACTATTGTAAGCTACGGTCGCCCAAGGAATGCCGTTCTGACCAATTGCAGTGACTCTTGATGATCGTTCCATTTGGACAATACCAACGTTGCCTTGCATTCTTAATCCAAGAATATTTAGGTTAAAGCCCGCACCAAATTGCCCAGGGCTTACGAATGCCATCTGTTGCTGACCCCAGTTGATATTGGGCTGAGCTCCGTTCCAAGCGATCTGATTTTGCCCGCTCCAAACTGTAAATCCGTTCCAATTGTTAAATACGAAAATTTGTGGCGTATTCCAAGGGCAACCCCAACCGGAAAAGCATGGGTTACAAGGGATGATCGGAGGGAATCCACCAGGTCCGCCTGGAGTCCATGGATTTTGGACTTGTTGTGCCTGCTCAAAAGAGAAACGAAATCCGGTGTAGCTTCGATCAATCTGGAACATCACCCATGGCTGGGTTAATGCTCGAGAAGTACCCGTTCCTGCAGCCGGAGTGGACTCTTGAACAATAACCCTCGCTTGACCAATCGCCTCATGTCGAATTTCTTTGATTTGCGCTGAGTAACCACCAGAACTACGTTGACCCAGAAAAACAATGACAACTTTATCGCGAAAGAAATCAACTTTAGGAGGCTCTCCACCTTGACGCAACACCTGAGTCCAGTAATTTCTAAGTGTTGAAGCATCAAGAGCCTCCCGGTGAGTTTGCTGGTTGATGGTGCTGGATGTTCCGTTCGCGATCTGATTCCATCTCAGTGCCGTCGTCAATGGGACAAACTGTGTACTAGCAATTTGAGGCGTCAGAATCGAGACAATTCCCACAATTGTTTTGATCGAAAGCATAATTACTCTCTTAGACGTCTTTTCATACATACAGTTACCGTGAGCAAGTCGAACCGCAAGACAAGGTATCCAGAGTCCAGCCAGAAGCTGGAGTTCATTGAAGGGATGCGTGCGCTTGCCGCCCTATACGTTGTCATTGGTCACATCTGCTCAATGGTCGATCCAAATTTCCTTAGAAAAGGAGTGTCTGGCGCATCAACAAATCGTTCAGGGCATTATGTGGCCTTTTTGGCATGGGCACTTAGCGGTCGCATCGTTTATTGTCATTCCCGGATTTTGTTTGCAATACGGTCTCTTCCAAAGAGGAGACGGGCGGGTTTACGGCCTCGGCAAGTTCTTTAAGCGTCGAGCAATGCGGATTCTGCCCGCCTACTATGCTTGTTTAGCGATCTCCGTTTATGTTTGTTATGCGGTGACCTGGCCAAACCGTACCAACCCTCCCTTTGATATTTATGTGAAGGCATCCTCGGGAGAGCCTGTGAAATCGGAGAGCCTGATTGCTCACCTATTAATGATCCACAATTGGTCGCTTGATTGGATGTACCGGATCAATGGTGTTCTTTGGAGCATCGCGATTGAGGCTCAGCTTTACCTGCTCTTTCCCTTGGTTGATATTGATCATGCAAAAGAAGAGCCCTTTTGCTCTTTTAGCATCCGTCACCATTCCGGCTTTACTCATCATTGGGTTTGTCCCTGGCGCTGGGAAGATGTATCCGTGGTTCGCGATTCTTTTTGTTGTCGGAATGATGGCGGCCCATTTTGCTTTTAGAACCCAATCGAAAGGTCGGATTGGCTCCGATAGTGCTTTACGCTGAGCGTCTTCCGGTTTGTAGGCACCATTGGAATTGGAAGTTACTTCTTGAGCCAAGGATAAAGCTCTCAACGACTTCAATCATCGCCTCCGATATGACCTTCGGAGTATCTACTGCTGCATTTCTGTACACCACAGTCGCTGCTCCAGGTTCTATGCTTGAGCGATTTTTCTCGACTCGTTGGCTAGTACGACTAGGCATGTTTAGCTACAGCCTCTACTTGCTGCACCATCCAATCATTCAGGTTTTGCAAGTCAACCGACCAGAATGGGTCAGTACAGTAGACGCTCAGTTCTGTTTCCATTTGCTCGTGACAGTTCCTTCTTCAATTGCGGTGTCTTACGTATTCTCTTTGTTCTTTGAGCGCCCGTTCGTAAAATCATTCCTTCCGAAAATATCAGAAATTCAATCTGGAAAGCCGATCCCGCTTCCACTTCCAACCGTTCTTGCCATCGAAGCAAACTACGCCTATATGATCGGTGAAAAAGAAAAAGAGTCCCGCATTCGTATGCGAGACTCTATTGATCGATCTAAGGCCGAACTCTACTGAATACTTCGGCTCTTCAATACCATCTCGAGATCGAGGGTTCGATTGATCGTGTGGTACTTGTATGTGACCGATTCAGGTTCGGTTGCTGTCGGCGGCGTATAAACAACGTCTCCATGAACAACGCTGTCTCTACGCGTGGATGCATATTTTCGCTTTACCGGGGCACCAATGACCGGTGACCAATCATCTGATGAACTGATGTCTTCTACAGACTTGAAGACAAATCCGGAAGTGACTGCGCCGACTCTTGCCCACGAAATGACACTCCATTCGTGTCTCATCGAGTCGGTATAGACCGCCTTCCAAGCACCGAAAGGCGAATTTTCAGTTGTGGTAGGAACCGATGAAGCACCTATGACTGAAAAAGCGGTTGAGGCGTCGAAATTAGCCAGCTGTTGAAGCTCGAGCCACCAGCGTTGGCAGTATTGAATCTACCAAACAGACCAACGTTCGCACCTGGACCGAATGTTCCTGGCATCCAAGCTTGCCCTGCCGCCGCACTTGCCGCCGTTGTCTGTCTTCTCCTTGCCTTCCTACCCAGCATGGTCAAGCTTCCATCGCCGTTCTGTCGAACGTAGGTTTCAAGAATTTCGACCGTCACCAAACCGTTGTTCAAGCGATATGAGAGCGCATCCGTAACTTTAAATGAAGGCACGCCTAGAATGGTTACCGACGATAGAGTTCGCACCAACGTTCCAGTTACCGGTCCTTGGTTTCGACTTACCGTGTTATCTGATTCATCGAACTCTTCTCGAAGCATGGTTCCGGTGACTTCATATTCCCATGTGTCGCCTGCACGGTAGATGCGCAAAGCAGTACCGCCAGCGATTCCTGGTCCATTCGGCAAGAATGTTTTAGGAGCCGGAGCATCGGGAAAGCCGCTCGTTACACCGGTGCTTCCACCACCACAACCAAACGGCAATACAGCGAGGGCGAGAATTGCAAATCTGAATCCTTTCATTTTAAGCTCCGCCTCCGGCGGTTGTACCAGTTGAAGAAGCTGCACCACGCTGGGTATCGAAGCTACCTCCATATTGAATGCCGCCCCGCTCGTAGTTGAAGCTACTTGTGAGTCGGTTTCCGTTAGAAGTCACATTGCCAGTAATCACCATGTTTCTCCCAGTTGAGAAGCTGACGATTGCAGTTAATCGACCATTTTTGTTAATCGTTCCTGCTAGCTGACCGGTTCCGGTACTGTCGGCCAATGTTCCACTGGCGCTACCATCAGTCGTTACAGCGAGTGAAATCGCACCAGTTTCGTTAGCGTCTCGGCTATCCCACGTTCCGACCAAGATCCCATGTACATACTGGGGAGATTGGCGGTATCGCCGGATCCACCACACCCAAAAAGAAGCGCGGCGAATCCAAGGGTTGAAATGAATTGTTTAGTCATTAGTTGCTACCTCCCTTTTTGTTCACTTTTGGAGTGAAGGTCGATCGAGACTTTGAGAGAATGGTGTCTGAACTCAATGGAAGAGAGTCAGACTTGTCCTTGCCTGGACCAACAATCTTCGCAGTCACAAAAATTACTAGTTCAGTCTTGATCCGGTCGTCGGTTGTTCTTCGGAACAATTGCCCCAGAACAGGAAGATCCTTTAGGATTGGCAATCCTGCCAACTCCTTACGAACCTGCTCTTGAATCAATCCACCGATTGCGAATGTCTCTCCATCTTTCAGCGTGATGCTGTTTCCAGAAATCCGCTCGGATGTCTGTGGAAGCTCTCCGCCAATCTGAGGGACAGCCTTGAATCCACGTAGGTAGGTCACCGAGGTCTGGAGATCAAGGTTAACTGTGTCGCCACCAATTCTTGGGAAGACCGCGAGTCGGACCCCTGCTCTTACCGTTCCGGTTGTAACGCTTGGACCGTTTTGGCTCGAAATGATCGATTCGATATATCGAATCGCGTCACCTACGAAGACTTCGTTTCCACGACCATCATTACAGATCAAGTTTGGACGAGAGATCAGGTTGCTTGAGTTTGAAATTGCGTCGAGTGTTGCTCCAACATCTCCGGATAGGTCGCGTCCTTGAACGCTTACTCCGATCGAGTTTTGTGGAGCAGTATTCGAGTTGTTAAGTCGAATCGTCTTGATTGCGCCACTCGTGAACAGATTCCAGTCCACACCGAGTTTAAGCAGCTCCTGACGACTGATTTCCATAACTCTCATTTCAAGGGCAACTTGCTTCGGCGCCGTATCGAAAGCCTTAATCAATTGAAGTGCGCGTTCGATTTGTTCTTTCGAACCCTTCATGATCAGGCGCATTGGCATTCCAAACTGCTCAAAGTTAGCGAACGGGAAAACGAAGCCGCTATCAGCTTGCTCTTTACCTGCGGTAACGCCTTGTCCCATGCCGGCACCGCCCATGCCTCCAGCCTGTCCAGGAGCCATACCCATGCCCATCCCTGCACCGCCACCTTGTTGGTTCATCATCGCCATTGGCGATCCACCCCCTTGAGGAGCCGGTTGGTCAGTTCCGCGCTGTTCACTCTGCATTCGAACTTGATCGGGCATAAATGTGCCCGGGTTTAGTACGCCGTTTGGAGCGATCGTCACCGAAATACCAGGAACCTGAGCCACGATCATTTCTCGTGCTGCCCGAGGGTCTGAGTACATCAGATCGACAATTTGAAACTCGGTCAGTCTTGCAGATTCATCGCTATCGAGTTGAGAAAGCGCGCCAATGATTTGGCGAACTTCATCTTCACGACCTTTAAGAACGATGGTTTGCTTTGCAATCGAGTTTGATGGCGTTGCAAACAGTTCAACTGATCCGAGGGTTGATTTACCTTTGCCAGCAATCGCATCAACCAGATCTTGGGCTCGCCCACCGTGGACGGTGTAGCTCTCAATAATCGAAGCGTTGTTTTCAGGAACTTTGACTCCAAGCGCTGTACACAGTTGCCGATCAATTCCTTTCACAAGTTGCTCGACTTCATCGATTCGACTTGGGGACCCGATCACCATCATGTAGGTATCGACTCCCTTTTCGTCGGTCTCCGTCTTAACCATGCTTTGCTTCTTGTCTCCGTCTGCAGTGGCATTGCCAGAAACTTCAACGTTCGAAATCACTGTCTTTTCAGAGGGGAGAACTAGCTCAAAGCGTCCGTTACTGTTCTCAGCTGCAATCGACTTCAGAACGGCAATCTTGATTTGATTGCCTTGACCGGAGTAGATAGGAACAACTCTGGAGAGGGTGAACTCATCTTTAGGACCTTGAACAGATCGAAGCGTCTCTAGAAACTTTGCCTGAGTTGTAACAACATAAGTCTTTCCAACTTGAGCGAACTTTAGACCCGCGAGCGACGTGACAAGGTTCAGTGCCTCTTTAACTGAAACATTGTTTAGCTTGACTGATAGCTTTCCGTTTACATCTGGCGATGTCACAATGTTCACCCGAGTTTGCATTGCCAGTGATTTCAGAATATGGACGATTTCGGTGTTGACGAAATCCAGAGAAACCTTGCTGTCCTCACCCTTTGCGGCGGCAACTTTCGTTGCAGTCGTGTTCGAAATAGGTGCAAAACTTTGGGCTGCTGTACTTCGGTTTGAACTCGAAATGGTTGGTTCTGGAGTCAGTGAGACCTTTGGCAGTGTACGGCGCGGTGCGCCGGCTGCAACAAGCGTTCCAATTGGCCCCTTCGGAGCTGGCACTCTGGGAGTGTCAACCGAAGGCTTGAAATTTGGAGTAGGTGCTTTTCGAATTGCAACCCGTGCGTCAGTTCCTGCAAAGAACACACGTATTCCAAGCGGGGTCTTTACAACTGTCGCATTTACTTCATTTGTGAATTTGAATCGGAACGAGGATTTCTTTTTGCCGACTGTCGTCGATTGCATGAATTCCAATCCGTTCATCCAAACTTGGGTTTTGGATGGCTTCACATCTAGGGTGGCGTCGAAATTGAGCGTATAAACGGTTCCGGCTTCGGCAAAGTTAGCTTCCTGGGTCGTTTAGTGCAGCTCCGTTGATTAGAACTTCCACCCCATTATCCAACTTAGCTACCGAAACACTCGTTATCCGCCCAGTTGCCAAGGCAAGCGATGGCGCTACCATGGCAAGGCTGAGAAGGGCTGTTTTTGAGTATTTATTGTGCACTAGCGTTTCCTCCAACTGACAATGTCAGAACTTTTGCGTGAAATCGGACGCGAACGAGTCCGCGTGAAATTGAGAGAAGAGTGGAATCTCCATCGATGCCTTGTCCCACTTCAACTAGCCGCTGATTGCCACTAGCGTCTGCGAAAACAGCACCGGGGTTCACTCCAGAAATGATGCCGATGAGCGAATATCCAAATTTAGGTTCAGGAACTTCCAACGGCTTAACATCTGTTGTCGGCGGTTCCCAAGGTCGAGGGCCTTTTCCTTTTAGTGGTCGAGGCAAAGGCTTCACGATCTCTGCTTTCGGTGGAGCAGTATTTGCCGGTTGAGGCTCTTCAATCGGTTTTTTAACCGCGAAGTTGCTCCTAGCGAACGGGTCGCGACGATCAAGCGGAAACGCGAAATCGGGATTTTTTACCGTTTCTTGTTCCTTCGCCTCTTTTGCCTTCGCTTCAGCTTCCACCTTCTTTTCAGATTCGGCTGGTTTTGGCGGTTCAGCAGAAGACTGCATCATCTGAAATGCGCCCGACGCCAAGAATCATGACCAGCAGAGCCGCCATTACGATCATTTGTTTCTTTTCTTTGTTCAAGAGTTACCTCCGTCTCGTTCCGCCTCATCCTTTTGAGCAGTCTTCGGTGCGTCCTTGTAGGCAAAGGCTTTGAGTTCAATATCAATTTCTAGAATCGGAGGTTTTCCGTCTTCTCCGTTACCCATATCCTGCTTTGGCATGATCGAGAGAGTTCGAATGGCTACGATTTTTGGGAACACCTTGAGTGCCTGAATGAAGCGAGCAGCGTCAACATAAGTTCCACGCGCTTTTACATTGATTGCCAGTTCCTCGTACGGCTTCTTTCGATCGCCATCTTTCTTCTGACTTGGAGGACTGATAATAGGCTTAACCGTCAGAATCTGAACTTTGCTCTTCTTCCCAAAGCTTTCAAGTTCTTTTAGAAGAGTTGGAACATAGGCAAAGGTCGGAACACCATTTTCTAAGTGAACGAGCTTATTGCGAAGTCCATCAACTTTCAACTTTGCAGCATCGAGTTCTTTTTGAACTTCAGCCTCATTTCGAAGCTCCTTTTTGAGTCCTTCTAACGATTTTTGCTGCTCTCCATTCGATGTCAATGACAAGTAACAGAGTCCCGCACCCAGCGCAATGACCACTCCACTCAAGATGAAAAATGTTTTCGGCGTAAAGGTGGTGGCGAGTTTCATGCTCCTGCCTCCGTCTTAGGTTCTTCTTTCTTAGAAACTTCAGCAGTTCCAACGATGTCCCCCGCGATTTCATATTCAACCGCCGAGATCTTTTCTAGTAGTCGTTCTTGGGTGCCGACAAGGCTAACAGACTCGAGATCTTTCGAGTTCTGCACTCTCAACATCATTTCGGAAGCATCCGTCTGAGTCTTGGCTACTCCCATCAGAGTGACTCGGATCGGTTGCTTGGGATCGGTAATCATCGTTCGCATCGAACTGACCCACACATCCGATGGAGTGTTCACGGAGAAGTGCCCTAACAGCCTGCCCCAACGATTTGTCAGATCTTGGGCATCCTGTAGAGTTTTCACCTTTGGACCCAGGTCGCCCTCGTCCTTCTTGTAAGCCTCTATCTTCGTGATCAGCGGCTTCAACTTCTTGATCTGAGATTGAACGCTCTCAATCTCGGTCGATATCGCATTTCCTTGCGCGAGCAAAGTCATGTACGCGATACCAACGATTGAAGCAGAGCCGATGAGTGCGAACTTGGAGATTCTGAGTTGCTGTTCGGACTTACGTGCCGCAACCAGATTTGATTCGATTAGGTTTATCAGTGGCATTTTTCGTAACTCCTTTAAGCGGCTTTGAGGTGCCCCCGAATGGCTAGCCCCGTCGCAACTACAAGGTTGAGTCCCTTGGAATCAAGGTGACCAGGGTTGGATATGGCTGGGTTGTCGAAAACTCCGGTGGCAAAAACTGGAACAGAAAGCCGTGCTTGGATATATGCCGCAAGCCCCCTTCATTTGAGCTCCACCCCCAAAAAGCACAATTGCGTCAATCTCACCTGAAGACTTAGTGTCAGATTGTTGTCCTTGCGTTTGAAGGTAATTCAAAGAGCGTCGAAACTCTCGAATGAGGTCGTCTACTTGGGTTTGAATGACTTTTAGTGGAGGGTTTTCCGGCGCACCTGGTTGAAGTAGTTCGTGCATATCAAGAACCGACTTTCCAGCTTCGGCGTCAACTTCTTCCAACTTGAAAGCGTTACGAAGCGCATCCGTGAGCGTGTTCCCTGCCATTGGCATTGAACGATGCATGACGTAGTTGCCTTTTTCGATTACACTAACTGTCGTGTTAGTTGATCCAATGTCAACCAACATATAATTCTTGCTTGCTAAATCCCTCGCCGGATCGAGCTCTAAGACCGAACGAAATGCTGCGAATGTTTCCATTTCTACAACATCGACCTTTAAGCCAGCGAGCTCACAGGCAGCAATTCTAAAATTAACTAGATCTTTTGGAGCAGCCGCTAGCAGAACATTCATTTGGGTGTCGCTAAGCGGACCTGCAATTTCACCTTCGACGTAGCTTTCTTCAACAGAGCCAGGAACATAACGAGCGGCTTCGTATCGAATTGACTCGCGAAGCATTTGCGGAGTCATCTTTGGAAACGGAACCGTTCGGACAAATACCGCCCCACCAGCTGCCGCAATGATGGCGTGGTTTGCATGAATATGCCCCTCTTTCATTGCCGCTTTGATTGAAAGGCTGACTTCTTCAATATTGTTAACCTGTCCGTCTCGGATCGAGTCCTTGAGCACTGGAGCAGTACCGGCTTTTGCGACACGGTATCCCCCGGCAGTTTTTTCGACTTCAACCACTCGAACAAACGAGTGACCGATGTCAACGCCAACAGTCGTACGCTTTAGCGCCACGTGGCTCCCTCCCCCGACATTTTTCAAAAAGCGCAATGCTTTACTGGTCTTCATAAGTGACTCTCCTCGACGCACGAGGAATTCCCAGTAGTAATAGTTGGATTTAAGAACCCATAAATTTAGGTGTATTTATCAGGTAGTTACACGCGTTACGTTCATTGCCGCACTCTGTCATAATTGGTGAAGATGGGCGCCACTATTTTAGATTCCGGAGATATGCGAAGAACGCTCGGACGAATGGCGCATGAAATCCTGGAAAGCAACCAAGGAGCCGGAGATCTAGTGGTTGTTGGAGTTCTTAAGCGGGGATGGCCAATCGCCAAAAGACTCGCCTTCCTCATGACACAAATTGAGGGGGTGACCGTTCCGTGCGGAAAAATTGATATCCGGGCCTTTCGAGATGATAAACCAGCAGTAACCGGAGACGACTCGGAAATTCCGTTTGAAGTCAATGGAAAGCGCGTTATCTTGGTTGATGAACTGATTTACACGGGTCGAACCGTTCGTTCTGGACTCGATGCCCTGATGCGTTTTGGACGCCCTGATCGAGTTCAACTTGCGGTCTTAATCGATCGTGGTCACCGAGAACTTCCCATTCAGCCCCGATTATTGCGGGAGAATCATTGCCACCGAGCGTACGGACCACATCTTAGTGAAAGTGAACGAGTACGATGGAGAAGACGCCGTTGTTCTGCAGGCGGGAGAGTAAAATGTCGAGAAATCTTATCGGTATCCGCTACTTAGAAAAGGGACACCATTTACGAGCTGATAAACCTTGCCGCCGATTTCAAATCACGAGTGCGCGCTAGTCAAGACGTTCCTTCTCTTGCCAAAAAGGTCGTAGGAATGCTCTTCTTCGAGAACTCGACTCGAACACGAGTTAGCTTTGAACAAGCTGCTTTCTATCTCGGTATGAGAACGAGCAATTTTGCTTCGGGCGGAAGCAGCATGAGCAAAGGCGAAACGCTAAAAGACACAATTCTGACTTTAAGACACGAACGATTGGATGGCTTGGTGATGAGACATAGGTCGAGCGGTTCTCCGGTTCTAGGCGGCCAGACACTTCGGCGGTCCCGTTTTGAATGCTGGAGATGGTCAACACGAGCATCCAACACAAGCTCTTGCAGATGCACTGACGATCATTGAACGTTCAGGCCCCATTGAAGGTAAGAAAGTCGCGATTGTCGGCGATGTTGAACATTCCCGAGTAGCTCGATCTAACGCTTGGTTACTTGATAAACTAGGTGCCAGAGTCACGTTAGTAGGACCAAGCACATTGATGCCCGCTTCAACCTCGATGATGCCGGGAGTTTTCACCTATGACCTTGCAAGCGGCATCGAAGATGCGGACGTAATTATCTGTTTGCGGCTACAAAAGGAGCGCATGGACAGTGGAATGATTGGCTCAACAAGTGAGTATGCGAATTTGTATCAGATCAACTCAGAAACCTTGAAGTACGCCGACCCGAAGTGCATTGTCATGCACCCAGGACCAATAAATCGTGGAATTGAAGTCGACGACGCAACCGCAGATGGTCCATCAAGCGCAATCAGCGACCAGATCGAAAACGGTGTGTTTGTGAGAATGGCATCACTTTACTGGTGCTTTGGAGGAAATGCCTAAATGAGAACTCTTCTAAGAAACGGTCGCATCCTGGATCCATCACAAGATCTTGACCTCATCGGCAGCGTGCTCATTGAAGACGATCAAATCGTCGAAATTGGCGAGATTGACGATCTACACGACATCGACGAAGTTTATGACTGTACCGGACTTTGGATCACCCCAGGGTTGGTCGATATGCACGTCCATCTTCGGGAACCCGGCCAAGAGCACAAAGAAACCATTATTACCGGTACCCAAGCGGCGGCGGCAGGTGGCTACACCACGATTTGCTGTATGCCAAATACAAACCCACCTTTGGACAACCCGGCTATCGTTGACTTCATCCTCGATAAGGCTGCATCGCCAGAAGCTGGCGGTGTGTTCGTCGCTCCCGTCGGGGCACTGACAAAGGGTCTTGAAGGCAAAGAACTGTCAAATCTGGCGGCGATGAAAAAGGCTGGCATCGTTGCAGCATCGGACGAAGGATTTCCGATTCAAAGTTCGCTGATCATGACGCAAGCAATGGAGTTCTGCGTTCAACTCGGAATTCCAATCATGGCTCACAGTGACGATGTCTCTCTAAGCACCGGTGGCAGCATGAACGAAGGCGCGATGAGCGCGATGCTCGGTCTTAAAGGAATCCCTCGCACCTCCGAAGAGATTGCGACGATGCGGAATTGCCTTCTCTCCCTGCATACCGGCTGCCCAGTACACATCATGCGAGTCAGCACTTGGGGAGCGGTTGAGATCATTCGGCTCGTAAAATCGCTAGGAGCACCGATCACCTGCGAAATCTGCCCAATGCACTTTGTCTTTACTGAGGAAAATGTTGGGGGACTTCGACACCAGATTCAAAATGCACCCTCCACTGAGGACTCGAGTTGATATTGATCTTCTTGAACAAGGCTTGAACGACGGAACCATCGACTGTATTGCCAGTGATCATAGTCCACACGCTTCACATGAAGTTGATGTACCCTTCGACGAAGCCCCGTTTGGTGCCTCCACCATTGAAGCGACTTTGGCTGTTACTCTGACTTATCTCACCCATAAAGGAATCCTTTCACCGCTAGAAACCATCAGAAAACTCAGCACTCGACCTGCTGAGATCCTTCGGCTCGACGCCGGAAGTTTGAGGGAAGGCGTTTCTCCGATTGCTCAAATCACGGTTATTGATCCAGACATCGAATGGACTTTTGATCGAAACAAATCGTTCAGTAAGAGTAAAAATGCACCTTTCCATCGAATGGAATTGAAGGGCAAGGCGATGTTGACTTTCTCGGGTGGAGAAATCTACCGCGATGCACTGTTCCCCTCGGAGCGATATGCGATCTATATGTAAGCTTCTTGGAATAGGTTTGCTACTTTGCGGATGTTCGCAAATTCCAAATCCGCTGGATTTGGATACCGTTCCAGATGTCGATAAAGTGGATGCGGCAAGCGATCTGCTGCAAAACGTCGTTAACAAACTCGACGACAAAGTGCGAAGCCGAGAAATCTCTGATGCAGAGCGAAAAGCAAATATCGTTCGATACGCGGAGGAATTGATGGCGAAAATCGACCCAAAGACGGTTCCACCAAACGACTATTGGAAGTATGGCGATATGTTACGAACCACTCAGCGTTGGCCAGAAGCTGAAGAATATCTCGGAAAAGCAGTTCGATTTGCCGCCGATACCGACCGGAAGGTAAACGACACCCTTCGCCTCGCCCAAGCAGAAGCGATGAACGGAAAAGTGGATCAGGCGATTAAATCTGTGGAATCAACATTCAATGTGAAGGACGAGGAAGCTGCGCCAATTCTCATGGCGACTTTGTATGAAGTTGTCCCGGCTGCGGAAGGTAAGGGAAAGGACAAGCAATTAGCGGAGCTGTTAAAAGGGGCTATTGCGTGCCACCTCAGAGTAAAGGTTGATCTCAATAGTGAGTCCGGCAAACTCTTCATAGCAACCCGACGTCACCACGTCTCGCGAGCCGAAACAAAGATGGCGGAGCTGGCGGCATCAAGCCTTTAAAAATCATTTTTCCTCCGTATTCGTGATGCGGTGTTTCTATTTTGTTGTGTACTTTGGAAAATCAGCTTCGGAGTAGAGCTGCTGTAATCGGTAAATCTCAACCGAAGAGATCGTAGACACCGGCGGTGTGGTTGGTATCGCCTTCGCTCGGACTAAAACACCGTTGTTTCCAAGATACATCGGTTCAAAGATGTTAATTTGCTTTGCAACTGCTCGGTTTTCTTCGAGCAGCTTGCGTCCAGCCTCAATAGACTCTTTTGGTAGCTTTGCCAGCCGCTTTTGCAGGTCCTTTATCGAACTATTGAAGAGTATGCCCCGTTCGATAAGTTCGACTCTTCTATACTTTGGAGTTGCGTAATACAACACACCAGCGAGTTCAAATTTTTGAATCTTTGGTCCCGGAGCAATCAGCACTTGAGTTGAGAAAGTCATTTTGTTTCCGTAATGAGCAACGGGTGCTGAATTAAATTGCTCGATCACGTGAGACCCTCCAACTGCATGTTCAGGATCCCAGATTTGAAAAATGGTCAAATCTGCCTTTTCGGCTTCTTCAGGGGGGTGGCCATTTGCCTTTCGAAACAATTCCACGATGGAAGGGCTCAAAACCGTTGTGTTCTGGCGCAATTCCTCTCGCGCTTTGTCTCGCCGGCGATCCGAACTACTCGGAACAAAGAAAAGCGCAAAGATGATAACTCCAACGAACAGGATAATTATCTTAAAGTTAAAGCCCACGTTATTCTCAGACGAGATTACTTGTAAAATTCGTTCAGATTGATTCGGAAATCCAGTTAAGAATCTCGACTGCGCATTCGAACTTTGAACGCCGTGAAACTTCTGTTGTCTCTCCGCTTGGCGAAATTAGAGTGACTTCATTCTCATCTCGATCAAATCCAATTGACGCATTCCCTACGTTGTTGAAAACCAGTCCATCCAAGTTTTTGCGTTTGATTTTCTCTTGGGCGACGGACAAGTCTGATGATGGTTCAGCCGCAAAACCGATAATAAGCGTTGAAGGATCTTTACGACTTGCAAGGGTTCCAACAATATCCGGATTCGGAATTAGTGTAAGCGTCAGAGGATCCCCAGATCGTCGAATCTTTCCTTGAGTCGGTTTTTCGATACGATAGTCAGCGACGGCGGCAACGCCAATCACAATATCCTTTTCCGGAAGTTCACGAAGGGCCGCTTCAAGCATTTGTTCAGCAGTCCGGACTCGAATAACGGTCGCATCGTTCGGAATTGCCGCATTCTGAGGCCCAGCCACAACCGTCACCCTAGCCCCCATGCGTAAGGCCGCTTTAGCCAGTGCCGAACCCATCTTTCCAGAGGAGCGATTGGTAATCATTCGGACATCGTCAATCGGTTCTTCGGTTGGACCACTGGTAATGAGAATTTCTTTTCCTTCGAGTTTTCGTTGGACACTCATTTGGGCAACGACTCGCGAGACAATATCGTTAATCGAAGCCAGCTTCCCTTGCCCATTCTCTCCGCAAGCAACATCGCCCTCAAGCGGCTCTATGACTTCAACTCCTTTGGCTCTGAGCCTTGTCAAAGCTTCTTGAGTGTTCTCGTTGAGATACATTTGGGGATTCATTGCCGGAGCAACAAGAATTGGCTTCGTGGTCGCTAGGCAAATGGTTGTGAGCATGTCATCGCCGATTCCGAACGCAACTCGATTTAAAGTGTTGGCTGTTGCTGGGGCAATGAGAATCGCGTCTGCCTGACGTGCCCAATCGATATGCGCCATTCTTCCCCGTTCAGGTTCCTCAAATGCATCGATTAAGCAAGGCTGACCCGTCAATGCCTCAAAGAGTGCTGGAGTCACAAACTTTTGAGCAGAATCTGTTAGGCAAACCCTCACTGTAAAGCCGGAACGCATTAGTTCGCGGGCAAGATCGGCTGCTCGGTACGCGGCAACACTACCAGAAACCCCGAGAACAAGGTTCATTTAACGATCTCCTCCAGCTTAGCTACCGTTATATTCAAGTCCTCATTAACGATCCTAAACTGATACTGTGGGCTGATTGCAATCTCGTCTCGAGCGTTCTTTAGTCGCTTTGCAATAGCCTCGTCGGAATCAGTTCCTCGTGACCGAATTCGTCGCTCCAACTCTTCGTCCGACGGCGGCAAAAGGAAAATGGTTAGAATTTCAGGTCGCAATCGCTTCGCTTCGATTGCACCTTGAACATCGATCTTTAAGATTGCAATTTTTCCATCCTCAACCATTTTAAGCATGTCGGTGAGGGGCGTCGCATACCAGTTTCCGTGTACTTCTTTAAACTCAAGAAAATCGCCCTGATTCGCTTTTTGGTGAAACTGTTCGACGCTGACAAAGTGGTAATCGGTGCCGTTGACCTCTCCTTCACGTGGAGATCGTGTTGTGTATGCAACCACTCTCTGTACATTGGGATTGGCCTGTTTCCAAAGATCGATGACAGTGTCTTTTCCGACCCCGCTAGGACCGCTGACAATCACTAGTCGACCAGTTCCGCTCATTGATGTTAAGTATAGAAGAAACGAGAATTCCCCGAAACTCAGTGAGAGTATCGGGGAATTCAACAGTTTTTTAAGCCGCAGATTTGTATTCAAATGCGGTTGGAGTCGCGGATACTTCCACTTTAAATCGACTGACTGTCGCCCGGAGTTGTGCGCTGAGTTCGCTGAGTTCTGTCGTTGAGTCGGCAACAGAGGCAACACCTTTCGTTAACTCCTCAGCACAAGCAGCCGATTCTTCGCTTATTGCGGCAACATCGGTGATTGCTCGGGAGACTTTATCCGTTCCATGCTGCATTTCGCGACTTGCGTTGAGATTATTCTCGGCCGCGACCGCTACATTATTCATCGCAACGGTAGCATCCTGAGTTTGACCTTCAACTTGCTTTGCAAAATTTGCAACTTTCTCAGCGGCTACTAAGATCTCTTTGAGTGCCTGCCCCGCAAGATTGCTTCTTTCAACTCCTTGCTCGGCCTGGGCACTCGTGGTTGTGATCGATTCAACCGTTGAATCCACAATTTCTCGAACATTTGCAATCAGACCACCGATTTCTTTCGTCGCAAGGCTCGATTGTTCGGCAAGTTTACGTACTTCATCGGCAACAACAGCAAATCCTCTTCCGTGCTCTCCCGCTCGTGCTGCCTCAATTGCTGCGTTTAGGGCGAGCAAGTTCGTTTGTGCAGCAATGCTATCAATAGTGCTGACGATCGCACCAATTTTTTGCCCCGCTTCATCAAGCTCTTTTACCTTTGATGCTGAAACTTCGATCTCCACCTTAAGCTGCCCCATAGCATCAACCGTTTCTTGAATTGCACTACCGCCCGATTTAGCAAAGTCAGCCATTTCCGACGCTGCAGCATCCATTTGACGGATTCCGACGGCGGCCGAATCCAGAGCCTTAGCTGCTTCCGAAACCGCATGAACTTGTTGTTCGCTTGCTCGACCAACTTCGTCGACTTGCGCATGAACTTCCTCTACGATTACCGCCGCTTCGGTGGCACTAGAAGCCAGTGTTTGACTTCCCGAAGAAATTTCGCTTGCCGTCGCGCCGACTTGTTCGGCGGTTGCGGCCACTGAATTACTGTTGTCAGCAACTACCATCGAATTTGCTCTTAACTGGCTCACAAGTACAGTTAAGTCGACTCTCGCCTGATCGTAAGCCTGAAAAGATTCGACCATTTTCCCGAGCATCAAGTTAAAACTTCTGCCCAAGTCCCCGATTTCATCTTTTCCAGGATTCTCCACTGGAGGCGTTACTGGCTTGATGACATAGGTGAGATCGCCTTCCGCAAGCTTGTGAAGTCCCTCGTTGATCCAGGTTGCGCATTTGTTTGCTACAGACTCAAGACGTATCACGATCTCAGCCATCGGCTTCAAGACGCTCGCCGCCAGAATACGACTAAACAGAATTGTGAGAGCTAGAGAAAATAAAATCGCGAGAAAGAGATTCTGCTTTGCCGCACGACTAATTTTCTTGGACTCATCGAAAATGCGATTACCGTTGGATTGATTCCAGTTCACGATCTTAGTCGATAGCTCTAGCGTGGGTCGAAATTTTGACTTGATTTCCGAAATAGATACCTTGCCTGTAAATCCTGACTTGACCAGATTGGAAAACTCGTCACATTGCTTTTTGAGTTCATCAAAATTCTTTCGATCTTCATCTACAGTGATCGTTTGATCATAGCGATCAATCTCTTTCGATTGGTCAGTATTAACGGCATCAAATTGTCCCCGTGCGATGGTGCGATCTGACTCATTCTTACTATCCGAATACTCACGAACCGCGATGTATTGCTTGACTAGGTTATTACGAATATTCGCCGAGCTCAAAAGCCCTTCGACGACATCGCTTTTCATCAAATCCAATCGATCGTCAATATGAGTCAGGCTTCTGATTGAGATGAAACCAGAAACCAGGATGACAGCCATCACGAACCCGAAAGAAACGGCTATTTTCCGTCCGAGCTTCAAATTTGCAAAAATGCTCTTCAAAGTGAATTCTCCACGCTTTTCAGCAATAGAGTTGTCGGCATTTTTTCTAAAAATTTACTGTTTTTTCTAAATTATCATTTCGAGTTGAAGAAATTTCCTGGCTCAATACTTGAGCCAGGAAATTCAGTTGGTCGGTTTAAGCAGCTTTCTTGAGATGAATAATCTCTCCGTTTTCTCGATTCGTTTTGAACCGATTAACGACCGATTGAAGCTGATTACTGAGTTCGCTGAGGTCGGTAGTTGAATTTGCAACCGCCGATACTCCCCGAGTCAGTTCTTCGGCACAGGCTGCCGACTGTTCGCTGATCGCCGCAACGTCGGTGATTGCTCTCGAAACCTTCTCGGTTCCCTGTTGCATTTCACGACTTGCGTTCAAGTTATCTTCAGCGGCAATTGCGACATTGTTCATAGCCACCGTTGCATCCTGAGTTTGTGCTTCAACTTGTTTTGCGTATCGCGCAACTTTCTCGGCGGCGATGAGAATCTCTTCGAGTGCTTGACCAGCAAGATTGCTTCGTTCCACACCCTGCTCCGCTTGAGACGAGGTCGTTGTGATTGATGAAACTGTTGCGTCAACAATTTCTCGGACGCTAGAAATCAAGCCTCCAATTTCTTTGGTTGCCAAGCTCGACTGCTCGGCAAGCTTACGTACTTCATCCGCAACAACCGCGAATCCGCGACCGTGCTCACCGGCTCTTGCCGCTTCAATTGCAGCATTCAGGGCCAGCAAGTTAGTCTGAGCGGCGATACTGTCAATGGTTGAAACAATCGCACCAATTCTTTGTCCAGCCTCATCCAGTTCCTGAACTTTAGCTGCTGAGAAGTCGATTTCACCTTTCAATTGACCCATTGCTTCGACTGTTTCTTTAATCGCGACTCCTCCAGATTTAGCGAAGTTCGCCATTTCGGTTGCCGCAGAATCCATCTCTCGAATTCCTAGCGCAGCCGCATCCAGTGCCTTAGCCGCTTCTCCAACAATATGAACTTGTTGCTCACTGGCTCGCCCTACTTCGTCCACTTGGGCATGAACCTCTTCGACAATCACTGCTGCTTCGGTCGCACTGCTCGCCAGACTCTGACTTCCAGTTGAAATTTCTGTTGCCGTAGCGCCGACCTCTTGTGCGGTTGCGGCAACGGTCATGCTGTTGTCTGCGACGACCAAAGAACTGGCATTTAGTTGGTGGACTAATACTGTGAGGTCAGTTGTGGCTTTCCCGTATGCTTCGATTGAATCAACCATCTTATAGAGAAGCACATTAAAATTGCGCCCGACATCACCGAGTTCATCTTTCCCTGGTGATGGGATAGGAGTAGTTACTGGTGTTATGCTGTACGTCAAATCACCTTTAGCGAGATTTTGCAATCCTTCTGCTACCCAGCTAGCACATTTGTTGGCGATCGAATCAAGCCGACTGGACAGTTCTTGCAATGGCTTCAGGATACTGTTTGAAAGTATGCGTGAGAAGAAAATCGACAGTGCTACAGCAACAATAATAAAGCCAATCAGCTTGTTTCGCGCACCTGCGCTTAGTTGCTTCGACTCCTTGTAAACCTTTTCGCCGTTTGCCTGGTTCCAGTTCACAACCTTAGAAGCAAAGTCAAGTGTAGACTTAAATGACTTTTCTGCTTCCAAATCCGACGCTCGACCAGAAAAGGCACGTGCGACAATGCCGGCAAACTCTTTGTCCAACTCTTTAAACTCATCAAATTGTTTTTTATCTTCTGGGTCAGTGATGGTCTTTTCGTAGCGACCAATCTCTTCCAGCTGTTCTGTTCGAACCTTCTCAAAGGAGACTTTGGCGCTTTCTTTTTGCTCTTGTGACTTTGCAAGCAAAAATTCCTGAAAAGCAATATACGACCGACTGTGGTTTCTTCGAATGTCCGACGAACTCCGAAGTCCAGCGACAACGTCATTCTTCATTGAATCGAGACGCTGGTCGATTTGATTAAGTCCATTGATCGAGACGAAACCGATCAACAGTAGGAGACCGATCACAGCACCAAAGGACACCGCGAACTTTTTACCTAGTTTGAGATCCGCAAAAAACTTACCCATGTACCACTACCTGTAGGCTTTATTAGCAACAGGTATATCGGCGCATCAGCGCAAAAACATATATTAATTTGAATAAATCATTTAAAAATGATGGATAAATGATCTTTACAGACCCAACATGGTCATTAGACGGCTGACCACTTTGACCGGATCATGGCGAACAACGTCTGCTTCGGACATAAAATTCCCAGAAATGACTCTGAGCCCCATCGCCCTAATTCGATCGATATCGGGATCAACGAAAACTTGCCCAACTGCGCGATATTTTTCTAATGATTCTTGGGAAGGAACTCCAGTATTAACCAGAACATAGTCGAATACACGATCTTTGACCTGCTGGAGAATAGCACCCACGTGTTCGCTGGCGGTAAACGAATCGCTTTCTCCCTTTTGAGTCATCACGTTGCAAATATAAATTTTAATTGCTGAAGAGTTCTTGAGTGCTTCTGCAAATCCCGGAATAAGTAGGTTCGGAACTACCGAGGTGTAGACGCTACCTGGACCGATACAAATGAGGTCGGCATCAGCAATTGCATCGAGAGCCGGCTTGTACGCCTCAACGTTTGCTGGTGCGAGTTTCAGCTCTCTGATCCTTCTTCCGGCTTCAACAATTGCGGTTTCACCGCTGATTTCAATGTCTCCATCAAGTCGTGCATGGAGCCCGACGTGATCGAGCGTTGACGGCATGACCTGACCGCGAATTGCAAGAACGTCCGAAACGAGAGAAATTGCACGTTCGAAGTCACCGTGAGCTTGGTCTACCATTGCCGCAATGAGCAGATTGCCCATCGAGTGTCCGCTCAGTGATCCGGAATCTCTAAAACGGTGCTGAAACAGATCCGTCATCGCCTTTTCTGCATCTGCCAAGGCAACTAAACAGTTCCGGATGTCCCCGGGGGGAATCATCCCTTTGTCTTGAACCAATTTTCCGGATGAACCGCCATCATCTGTGACGGTAACGATCGCGGTGATATTTGAAGAGTGTTGCTTCCATCCCCGCAACAGAGTTGACAGTCCAGTTCCGCCACCCAGAGCAACGATTCGGGGTCCTTGAGCCAATTGTTGACGGCGTACATAAACGTCTACGCGACCCGATTTCATCGATGGATTCAAAGTCTCGATGATGTGAATCAGCGTTTTTCGAACTGACATCACGAGCAAAATCAGTCCCAGAAAAACAAGAACTGCCCCAAGCCAATGGATCATGAGGTCGGTTTGATCCGCATCGGCAAACGGGCTTACCATATCGATGATCGCTGCATTCAGTGTTCTCGTCAGCGATTGAAACTGGATATTGAAGGACATCAATGATCCAAAAAAGACCGAAACAACACCAAATATCGCGAGCAAAACCGCTCCGCTCAATCCAAGCGTGGGCGCCAAAATATGACGGATCTTATGCCTACGGATCACTCTTTCTCGTCGGGCAAGAAGATGCCTAACGCTCCATTAATAAATGAGATAAGGAGCGATGCGATAAATGCCGCGAAAAACCCTTTGAAACCAGGGTCATTGATTTTGAATCCCAATTCGAATCGCGCGGCAAAATAGAGCACCGCAGCGTTGACGACCAGAGAGAATAAACCAAGCGTAATGCAACTCAGGGGTAGGGTGATGAACTTAAGAAACTTTCCCAAAGTGGCATTCAGAAATGCCAACAAGGCAACGCCGATCATCAGCTTGAGGGCTTGCTCAACCGTACTTGCATTTGCTTGAAAACCAAGACCTAACGCTTGGCACAAAATCGAGGCGGCAAAAACCGAAACAGCTAATAACACCCATCGGATTACAAGTCGCTTCATCTTCGCTCAACAAAGATTATGACGCGAGTCATACTGATAAGACTCAATGTCCGCACGAACTCCTATGCTCCAGCAGTATTTCTCCGCTAAAGCGGAGCACCCAGGAGTATTACTGGCAATGCGGGTAGGCGACTTTTACGAGTTCTACGGTGAAGATGCCGAAACGGCTGCCGCTTCTTTAGAAATCACTTTAACTGGGCGAGACGATGGCGGAAACCGGATTGCAATGGCTGGTGTCCCTTACCACTCGGTTGAGAAATACCTTGCAAGGTTGCTCCAAAAAGGACATAAAGTCGCCATTTGCGACCAGCTAGAAGACCCAAAATCGGCAAAAGGCTTGGTGAAGAGAGGAGTCACGCGAGTGATGACACCGGGCACCGTTCTTGAGGACAACCTTTTAGAATCCGGACGCAATAACTTTCTTGCCGCACTTTGTGTGATTGATGGAAACCTAGGACTCGCAACCCTCGATCCTTCAACCGGAGACTTCAACGTTACTGAAATTGGCGGAGCGGAAACGCAAGAAAGACTTCTGCAAGAACTCGCAAGACTCCGACCGACCGAGCTATTGCTTGGAAAAGATGTTGATGCTTTTGGGGAAGTTGCACGAACCGCGCTGGGTTCAGCAACCACCGATTTCAGTCAACCCAGACTCGACCAAGCAACGCGAAAGCTCACCGAAACCTTCGGGGTCGCGTCTCTGAGCGGCTTTGGATGTGCCGATAAGCCGGCAGCAGTTACGGCTGCTTCTATGATCTTGGCCTACGCCGAACGAAACAAACTGCCGCTGTCGCATTTGCAAGGCTTATCAACCTACTCGGTTGACGGTTACATGCGGCTTGATCCCGCAACGCGGCGGTCGCTAGAACTCACCCAAAATCTCGCCGATGGCTCCAAAAAGTACACACTTCTCGGTGTGCTGGACATCACCAGAACTCCCATGGGAGCCAGGTTGATGCGGCGATGGGTTGAGCAACCTTTGCTCGACCGAACTGAAATTAAGCGAAGGCACGATGCAGTTGCCCGGTTTCAATCTTCCTCGATGTTGCGCGGAGACCTTCGGGATGCACTCGGAGCTTTATCCGATATCGAACGACTGGTCGCCCGTTGCTCGGCCAACCTTGCCGGCCCACGCGATCTTGCCGCGTTACGATCCACCCTCATCGGACTTCCCAAAGTGCTCACCCCGGCAGAGAAACTCGGCGTCGGGCGCATCCAAGAGCTGATAGAGCAGGTTCAAGGCCACGGCGATTTAACTTGGCTGCTGGATGTCGCGATCGTACAGGAGCCACCCCATACCGTTCGAGATGGTGGCGTCATCCGAGAAGATTACGATCACGAACTCGACAAACTAAGAGAACTTGCACGAAATGGGAAGAACTTTATCGCTAGCTTAGAGGCTTCTGAGCGAGAGAAAACGGGTATTTCGAACCTTAAAATTGGCTTCAACTCAGTGTTCGGCTACTTTATCGAAGTCACCAAATCTCAACTCGATAAAGTGCCGGACCACTACATCCGCAAACAAACAACAGCGAATGCTGAGCGTTACATCACAGCAGAATTGAAAGATCAAGAAGCTCAAGTTTTGGGTGCAGACGAAAAAGCGACCGCGCTTGAGAGCGATCTTTTCAACCGAATTCGGCTCAGAGTCGCCGAGCATGCGGGTTCGCTTCTCCAAACCGCTCGGGCGGTCGCCGAGATCGACGTATTGTCAACCTTTGCCGAAGTCGCCGTTCAGAGAAACTATACGAGACCTGAAATTTCTGATTCCAATGAACTGATTTATGAATCTGGTCGGCACCTTGTCGTGGAGGCGAACGCACCGAACTTTGTACCAAATGGGATCGAACTTGGAGAGACTGACCCCCGAATTCTGATCATCACCGGTCCAAATATGGCGGGGAAATCCACCTATCTACGTCAGACCGCACTGATCACCTTGATGGCACAAATCGGGAGCTTTGTCCCGGCTACCAGTGCCAAATTGGGCATCTCCGACCGCATCTTCGCTCGGATTGGAGCAAAAGATGAGCTAGCACACGGTCAAAGCACCTTCATGGTCGAAATGGTCGAGTCGGCCAATATTTTGAACCACGCAACCGAGCATTCTTTAGTGATTTTGGATGAAGTCGGTCGAGGAACCTCCACTTACGATGGTCTAGCCATTGCCTGGGCAATGGTCGAGCATCTGGTCAGTATTGGAGCCAAAACACTGTTTGCCACCCACTATCATCAACTCAACGAACTCGCTGACTCCTTCCCAACAATCCGAAATTTCCGTGTTGCAGTGGAGGAATTTGGAGAAGACATCGTCTGGACTCACCGCGTTCTCCCTGGTGGCGCAGATCGATCTTACGGCATTCATGTTGCAAAAATGGCTGGTGTCCCGAACTCCGTGTTGCGCCGCGCACAAGAAGTTTTAGAAGACCTCGAAGACACGTCTGCACCAAAAACCACCCCAATCCAGACCCAAAAGCTGCAAATGACGCTTTTCGAGTTCGAAGCCCCTCCAGTGGTTCAAGCACTCGAAAGCCTGAACGTAAACGCCCTCACCCCTATCGAGGCATTAAAGCTACTTGACGACTGGAAGCGAAAATTCACGTAGGACTACAGTCGACTATCTACCGGCTCAGACTCAAGGGCCAAAACTCCAAACACGCATTGATGAACATTACGTAACGGCTCTTTCCGATGAAATCGTTCTAGCGCCTCAATACCGAGTGCATACTCCTTCAATGCCAGGGCTCGTTTTGCACCCACTGATCTTTTCCTCAATCGTACAAGGTTTTGTGGATTCAAATACTCAGGTCCGTAAATGATTCTCAGATACTCCGGACCTCGGCATTTTAAGGCGGGTTGTACCAAGCCTTTCACTCCCTTGACCGTGAATTCCAGAGGCTTGATGACCATGCCCTCGCCTCCTATAGAGACCAAACTTCGCCACCATTCTGTGGCCCCATCAACCGATTGTTGATCATTTAGGTCAACCAGACGATACGGAGTCACTTTCAACAGAGTTGGCTCTCCTTCATGAAGTTTTGTAATGACGTCCATATGCCAGAGATGATTTTTCTGGTGATGGACCCCTTGTTCAGTTGCCAAGATATGAAACGGGGCAATTTGGTAGTCATCGATTGACTTAACCGACCAGCAATAGTTTCGATACGCCTTTTGGTACTTCTCAATCGATTCCTGTGCCGCCCGAGCATCTAACAGATTCTCGTTCCATTCCGAATTTATGGTTGCCAATAGGTTCAGGATTTCTTCTTTTCTTTGAAGGATTGACTTCGCTGCTGTCGCAACCGGAGCGTATTGAGACTTCAACAAACCTTGCGCCTTTGCTGACCACGGCATGAGTTCGCAATCAAGGACCACCCAGTCAGTCTCTAACTCTTTCCACAGCCCAGTCGACTCCATTGCACTTGCAAGTCGATTGAGTATTTGCTGCTCGGGAGTTCTCGAATCAAAAAACGGACGCCCTGTTCGGGTCAGGATGGTCCCAATCCCTTCGTTCACAATTCCAAATCGACGTTGAATCGCTTCGTCATTTCGGCCAAGCACAATCACCGCCCGTGAGCCCATGTGTTTTTCTTCGCAAACGACGGTCTGAATGCCTTGATTCCGAAAGTAGTCAAATGCTTCGGTTGGATACTCTAAGAAGCCTTCTTCTTGCGAGGTTTCTGTAGGAGACATCGTAGGCGGCAGGTAAACCAGCCATTTTGGATTTGCCGCAAACCTCCCCATGATCTCTAAGGCGGCAGTTGAGTTTTCTTCACGAATCAAAACCGTGCCTCGTAGGGCGGTACGAATATGCTGGCGACCTCGAACTTCGGCGATATTCAGAACATCATCCGCAAGATGCTGAGACGAAATAATCGGTGAGGCACCAATCGGACGAATCGGTTCGGAATAAACCTGTTGAGCCGGAACTGAAACAGTTTCCTTTTCGGGATACCGCAAAGCGGTCAAAGAGCCACCGAAGACGCAGCCGGTATCAATACAGCACGTGTTGTTCAGCCAATCCGGCTCTAAAACAGGTGTGTGGCCATAAACGACCAATGCACCACCACGATACTCTTGCGCCCACTGATATCGAACTGGGAGTCCGAATTCGTCCGTTTCGCCCGTTGTCTCTCCGTAAAGCGCAAACTCCCGAACCCGACTAGAACCCCTTCCGATCATCGATTCCGGCATTCCTGCATGGGCGATCACCAATCGCTTTTGATCCAAAACGAGGTGGCTCACCAAGCCCTCGATGAATGTCGAAACCTTATTCTTGAACTCCTCTATTCGTGATTCTAACTGGACCAGACTCTCCGCCAATCCATGCGATACCGAGACTGGCTTACCTTGTAAGTGCTTCAAAAGCTTTACATCGTGATTTCCAGGCACACATAAGGCACCCGCAAGTTCACAGTGTCGCATCACAAATTCGAGCACTTCGGGAGTTTTTGGACCGCGATCAACGAGGTCTCCAACGAAGGCAAGGGTTCGAACTTGGGGATGAATGTAAATTCCATCTGTTTCGACATAGCCTAACTCGGTAACCAAGCTGATTAACTCGTCGTAACAGCCGTGGATATCGCCGATGATGTCAAACGGTCCGACCAGTTCTGAACGATTATTCCAAAGTGGTTCACGCAACACTGTCACCGAATCCACTTCCTCGTGTGAAGAAACCGTGATGACATTCTTGATCCCCTCGCGTCGGAGCATTCGTAAGCCAGATCTCATCTCTCGGAGTTGGTTTCGAACAACATGGGGTCCAAAATTTCGATTGGATCTTTGCTCGTTTCGCTGGATACACACCTCGGCAGGAAAGTCGAAAACAACAGCTACTGGTAAAACGTGATACTTCTTGGCAATACTGATCAGCTTTGCTCGCGACTCCGGCTGAACGTTCGTAGCGTCGACGACGCAGAGTTTTCCGAGTTCAAACCGCTTTTCCAGAATTGCGAAAACAAGATCGAACGCCGCTTTGGTCGCTGACTGGTCAGTTTCATCGTCGCAAACCATCTCTCGGCAAGCATCGCTGGAAACGATCTCACTTGGCAAAAAGTGCTTTCTCGCAAACGAGGACTTTCCAGAACCGCTTGGTCCGATCAACAGAACCATAGAGAGTTCAGGAATTCTCCATTCAGGCTTACGGAGACTCATCTGCTGAACACCGCCATTTGGCTAGGAGCACCATATGCTTGATCGATCTCTCCAATCATGGAAATCTCAAACTTGTAACCATAGCTCGATTGAATGCCTTCGCACCATAGTCGAAACTCTTCGCGCGTCCACTCAAAACGGTGATCCTCATGCCTCATTGCCGATTGATCCATGGTTTCATATAGAGCGTTGTATTCCTTATTGGGTGTCGTCACAACGATGGTCCTCGGCGCAGAAAGCTGAAAAACAACTTTCTCAACACTGCTGAGTCGGTCCAAATCTAAGTGTTCGATGACCTCGACAAGCGCAGCCGCATCAAAGTTTTCAAGGTTCGCATCATAGTAGGTTATTGAACCGTGAAGAAGTTGCAAACGTTCAAGTTGACGGTCAGACATTTGCTCCACCCTCAAGTTTCTTTTTGCTTTTTCCAGTGATCGTAAACAGACGTCTAGACCAACAATCTTCTGAAACTGAGAGTTACGAAGAAGCAGTCGCAAGAGCTTTCCTTCGCCACAGCCTAAATCGACCACAGACTTGGCCCGAGACTCTTTGATTGCTTCAAATGCAGCTTCAATCCTTAACTGATGAAGACTCTTTCGTTCAACTTTTTCATCGATAGCTGGTTCAAAGGCCGTATCCTCTTCTTCTGCTTCTATATCCTCCTCTGGAATCAATCGGGCAAGAGCGTCTCGGACCAGTGTTCTTTGCTTTGCAAGGTATCGGATCGCGATTTTCTCTTTTGCAGGGTGGTTTGGCAACCACTCTTTTGCTCGGTTAAGGAGCTTATTAACTTCTTCTTTTCCAACCCAATAGTGTTTGTCGTCATCCATCGTTGGAATCAAAACATAAAGGTGTTCCAAAACGTCTTTTAGCCGCTTGATTGATGAGAGCTTTATACAAAAATAAAAGCTACTTCCCCACTCAGGGAACTCCTCATCAAGCGGGAGCATTTCAACATCAATTTGATAGCCTAAAGGTTCAAAAAGCTGTCGAATAAAATCCTCTCCACCTCGAACTTGAATCACGGGAATTTCGATTTCAATTGGGATGGGTTGATCTGCAAGCTCAGGACGCTCTTTACATCGCCCAGACATGGTTGTTCGGAAGAACTCCGTGATCGCACTACTCAAAAAGCTATTGGCGGAGTAGGGACGGTCATTTACATACTGATCGGCACGAAACTGATCAGGACCCTTTCGAACCAATGCGACGGGATCAATTTCGAGCATCATTGCGACCGTGCATCGAGATTCATTTGCTTCAGGAAAACCAACCACGACCTTACCAAACGGAAACTCTTTTTCATGTTTACGGTTTGGATTTTTATGAAGCAAATAACCCAAATCGGTTGCCGGCTGATGAGTGGTGGAAATCAATAGCATTGCAAATGTTTACGTGAGGATCGTACCTTGATCCCAAACCGCTCGAGGAACACAAAATGGTTAACCGGTAACGCTTAATGAAGAAGTTACTTCTTTAATTTAACGAAACACTTCACCACTCATTAACAAATCTCTTTAATCCTTGTTCTGAGGGTGACCCAGTACAACACCTGGGGAACAGTTTTTCAAGTCTGTGGGTGACTTGAGAAAACAAGCTGGTCGGCGTCGTTGGCGCGACGCTCGACCATCGGCATCCTCTCTATCACAAAAGGAAAGCACATGAAACTCTATCACAAAAAGGCGTTTACGCTGATCGAACTTTTGGTCGTGATCGCAATCATTGCGATTTTAGCGGCAATTCTCTTCCCTGTTTTTGCTCAGGCAAAAGGTGCAGCGAAACAGGCATCATCGGTGAGCAATGTTAAGCAGGTCACAATGGCTCAGTTTCTCTATCTTAATGATTTTGATGGTACTGTCGCCATGAACCGAGACTGCAATATTTCACCGGCACCAGGTCAGCCCTTTAACGTCTTTTGTGTTGCCGGTCGCGGGATGCGCGGCTGGATCGACCTCGTGGTTCCTTACGTGAAAAACTACGGTGTGTTTAAATCTCCGCAGGATGGGGTGCAACCGGTTCGGATGCCAGTAGGGACTTTACACTGGGATGGTACGCCACTCGCTCCCGATGCGGGTCTCATTTGGGGGGCACGGGTTGTCAGTGGCGTTTACACTCCTCTTGGCGGCGATTTTCGATCGAGTTATGGTCGGAATAACAATTTTGCCAACAATGGACAGGCTTACACCGCGAACGAGAATCAGATTCAGTTCCCAAGCTCAACAATTCTCATTTTCTCGCATACGGCGAATTCTGGTGCCGGTGCAGCCGGAAATGAAGGTGTGTCTGGCTCTGCGTTTTCCATTGTAAGACGAGGCGGTATTCAGGCCGATAGTGCAACTTGCCAACGCTACGGAGTCGGCGATGTAAACCAGAATAATCGCGCCAGCTTTTTGCCGAACTTGCCCACTGGTGGACCGCAAGAACGAGAAACTCGACTTCCAGCATCTGAACGATACAACGGTCGAGGCATCTACGGATTCGCTGATGGACACGCGAAAGCCTACGTTCCGGACCAAGTTCGAGGGCAGTGTAACTGGGGAGATAGCCGAGGAGTGGAGCTCGGAAACGATGGCACGCGCCCTGATTTTCGCTTCTAGTCTCTTGTTCTTCCTTTGCGGATGCGCTAGCAATGCTCCGGTTGAGGCTCCGAAGGTAGACCCAACCGAAATAAAGGCGGCTGATGACGCTCCCCTTTCAGATCGTCCGAACACGCCCGGCAACGATCCTAGATAGACCTGATCTCCGAGAATACTTCTCGGAGATCTCAATGATTAACTGCGATCAACAAAGATCCCCAGCTGATTTTCCGTCAACCGGTTGACTTTCGAGGTATTCGCTCCCGGATATATGGAGAGTGAATCGTAGCTATCTTTTCCAGCCGCATCGATAAAGACACCCAACATTAACGCCATTTCTCGCAGAGAACCGGGCTGGAGTTCTGCAGAGCGACCAAGCGTAACCCCGTCCCCCTTGTAAGTGTCATTCCCAGTTAGGTCCAAGAACCAACCGATTCCGTTTGCGCTGCCAGCACCTAAGGAAAGGTTTGGGCCTGTGTGCTTATCATCTCCTGCGGCGTCGAAGAGAGCACCAACGCCAAAATCATGCCCGGCTCCTTGCGCGGTATTGGCGGTGGTGATGAACTGATCGTTACCACCAAATTCACCCAAGAAACCAACGGAAAAGTGAGCAGAAGCTCCCTGGGCGTACCAAACCGCCGAATACTGGTCGTCGCCGTCTTGATCGAGCAACATCCCAACGCCGCTCCAATAGCCAACGCCTTGCGCAAATACTCCGGCTCGATATTGATCCTTGCCGTTTCCATCGACGAGCATTCCGACTCCACCAGCGTAGCTCAAGCCATCGAGATAGTCGGCACGGCGACCAACTCCTGCGCCTTGAGCCATCGAAAGGTTGTGTTGAGTGGTTTGCGCAGAAGGAAAATCGAGTACGTTGTCATTTGCAACGTATTCGTCGTCACCCGAGACATCAACCAAAATTCCTGCTCCGTTTGAGGCACCCACGCCTTGAACTTCGTTAAATCCGTTGTACTTATCGTTTCCAGAAACATCGCTCAGAACGCCGACTCCCATTCGTCCGTGCCCTTGTGCATCGGTGTAAGCATCATAGGTGTCATTGCCAGAGAGATCCACCAAAGCGCCGAATCCAAGCGCACCAGATCCAATTCCGGGTCGATGAGACCGATAGAGATCGTTACCCTTCGTATCGATCAAAACGGAAACGCCCATCACGGCGCCGCCCGGTCCAGGCCGGTCTCCTCGCTTGCGACCTGCATACTGAGCAACTGACTGCTTCGCAAGTTCTCGGTCCGAAAGATACTGATCGTCTCCGTCTGTATCAATCGCTACCGACACCCAATTTTCGACGCTAGTGTTGGATGGCCCGTTGATATAGACATCGTCTCCACCGGTATCGATGGTCAGGAAGGATGGTTCGTCGTCGTAGCCGTCTCCCCCAGCCCCATTCAGCCGAATCAATCCCCAAGTTGATCGGATACGGAGTGAGTACTTGCTCGAATTCGGAACACTGGCGAGCACTTCTTGTGCGTATTCAGCCGCCAACGCGATATCGTGGGCAGCAGCACTCATATAGTTCAAGTTGAGCTTTTTGTAAGAGCGATAAAGCTCCATTTGAGTGGTGTAGTCAGTATCTGAAACACTATTCCTTGCACTGAGTCCAAACAGCCGTTTATTGTCAGAAATATCGACAAAGCAAAGACGCCGGAGCTCAACCGATTTGAGCCCGACTGTCAGAACCACCGCAGCAGCTTGCTGAACGCTATCCGGAATCGAAGCAACGGAAGGTACCGCTGTTTTGATCATCCCGTCCTTTCGCATCTGGTTCAAAACTGCAGTGAGTGCGCCCGGACGTTTCGAGAAATCTATCGCATATTGGATTGGGTTGCCGAGGAGCGCGCGTCGAGTCCCGAATCCAGCTTGGTTAGCCAACTGGTTAAACAGAACGCTTGGTCTCGATGCGGCTGCCAAGGACTCTTTCATCCGAATCTGCCCAAATTTTGGCAATTCCCAAGGGTTTGAGTGCAAAGCGGCGTAGGCTGGAGTTGTAAACTCACCTTGACGGAAAAGGCTCAAAAGCCCAGAATCAAATCTGGCCGTTTGAGTCGATAACCCACCCTGAGAGAGAGCGGAATTGAAAATCGAATTGGTGTCTTGGGAGAAAGCAAGCGGATGGAGCGAGAGGATTCCCCCGAGAATCGCCACTTTAATGGCATTCATCGGTCTGTTTTTCATGCTTGTATCTTCTACTGTGGCACAAACACCGTTCGAAGTGCCGCCGATGAAGTTTGAGAATTGGCAGGTCTTCGAGGAAAATGACGAGTTTTCCGAGTACGTTGCGTCGTTTCCGAGTGCGTTCAAAAGTGGTGAACCGAAAAACGATCAGGTTCAACTTCGCTTCCTTATTCCCAACAACGGAAAATCCTTCAATCCAACCGTTTTAATCCTCCATTATTGGGGCGCACCGGACTTAAAAGTCGAAAAGGCTCTGGCGCTGGACTTGGTTCAAAGGGGGCTCGGAGCCGCGATTTTGACTTTGCCCTATCATCTAAGTAGAACACCAAAAGGTGCAGTCAGCGGAGCACTAGCAGTTCAACCCGACCCTGATAAGTTAAAAGCGACAATGACCCAGGCAGTCCAGGATGTTCGACGTTCATTGGACTTTATCCAAAATCGAAAGGAATGCGGCGAGATCGTCGGGATCTACGGTACAAGTCTGGGAGCAATTGTTTCATCACTGAGCTATGCGGTTGATCCGAGACTAAAAAATGCAGTGTTTCTGTTGGGTGGAGCGGACCTTTCGCAAATTTTGTGGGATTCTTCTCGCATCGGATTCATCAAAGATGAACTCCGGAGAAAAGGGTTCACTCGTGAGTCACTCGCCGAAAAGTTAAAGGATGTCGAGCCTCTGACCTACCTCTCGGAAAAGAGCGACGGTCGCACACTGATCATCCGGGCAAAATACGACACGGTGATACCTCCAAATTGCACGGATCAGCTCATTCAGCGACTTCCAAATTCAAAGGTTCTTGAGATCGATACCGGTCACTATGGCGGGATCTTTATCCAAGGACGACTTCTGCGAGAAGCAGCCAACTTCTTTCAGTCCGTGGCAGAAAACCGAGATTACAGCCCACCCAAAACAATTGTTGCCCCTACAATTCGGGTAGGGTTGCTCGGGCTTTCATCAGGAAGATTCGATGTCGTCGCCGGTTTAGATGTTCTGAAGTTTGATAAACGCGGAAAGCAGTATGCATCTCTTCTGCTCACGCCACGCACTCCGGTACTCTGGATCGGGGCAGAATTGAATCCTGGGCTCAATGTGGGCGCAGGACTCTCCGGCAACGGTTCGGGCCTGGGCATATTTTGGAGCACCGTCCTTTAACCGATAACGAGATCATTGAGCGTTGCTGCTTGAATCTCACGGAAACCTATTTTGAACTGGCGAAAAGTGCGCCAGGATTTTCGCTTTTTGAAGATGAGGGCATGTACGGCTGCCAATCTCAGATTTCTCATCCAAGCGGAAACGTCATTTTTATTGCCCGTCCTTCTCCAAGTGCACTGGTTCGGTTTCAAGACAGAAAAAGAAACCTAAACCCGTTTACATCGCTATATGTACTCCCAACGAGTGCTTCTGACTTTGTAAACGAGCAACTGGTCCGAGCCGGGTTTTCCAAGGCGAATCGCCTCAATCTAATGTTTTTTCGCGGGCAAAGCACTGGTGAACAAACTCCTATCCATCGCGTCGCACCCGAAACTCGCGCCGTTCGAAGTCAAGAAATGGCCGACATGTTCTTTAATCATCTGGGATCAAGCTTCTGCTCCGAAGTCGCAGGATTGACTTTTCGCAGTCGATGCCAACTCTGGGAAGCCGAACTATTTGGCGGTTTGGCAATGACCCACGAAGTCTACGATACCTTCGGAATATACAATCTCGTGGTCACGCCGATGGCTCGATCTGTGGGGAATGGAACTCGGATGGTCCAGTCGCTTATACATGTTGGCATCCAAAGTAAAAAGCGTGTGGTGTTGCAATGCCACGATCACCTGGTCGAGTGGTATGAAACTTTAGGATTTCGGAAGTATGGCGAAGTCTCCGTTCTTCATTAAGATTTAACAACGCCTCGGTTAAACTACAAACATGAGTCTTAGCCGACGTTCTTTACTTGGTATCGGTGCCGCTGGTGTCGTTGCTGGGTCAATTTCCTTGCCCACGATAATCAATGCCCAGTCACCCAAGAAATGGAAAGGAAAACGTCCAAAAAACATTATTTTCTGTGTTGCGGACGGAATGGCAGCTTCGGTCGTCACCATGGCGGACTACTACCAATACATGGTGAATGGGCAGCGGTCTTATTGGTCACAACTCCTGCAAAGAGATGACGTGTACTCTGGCTGGCAAGACACTCGATCTTTAAGCTCAATCGTGACCGACTCTGCGGCTGCATCAAGCACTTGGGGTTCGGGATCGCTCGTTTGGAACGGAGCACTCAATACATTTCCAGACGGAACCGAATTGCGCACCCTCGCGTCGCTGATGGTTGAAAAGGGAGTCAAAGTTGGTCTCGTCACGACGACAACCATCACTCACGCGACTCCATCAGGGTTCGCAATTAATTCCCTTTCCAGGGAGTTAGAAGGTCAGATTGCCGAAAAGTATCTAAAGTCTGGTGTCAGTATTTTGATGGGAGGCGGCAACAAGTTTTTCTCCGCCGCACTCAGAAAAGATAAGAAAGACGTTTACGGCGATTTTGCGAAAGCTGGCTTTAAAGTGGTTAAAGATCGTTCCTCGTTGCTCGGACTGAAATCGGACAAAATTCTTGGCATTTTCAGTGATAGCCATGTGCCATTCACAATTGATCGCGATCATTCGCTAGACCTTACGAAGTCAGTTCCGACATTGGCAGAAATGGCGACCGTTGCGATTGAGAACCTCAAAGGGAACAAAAACGGATTCCTTTTACAAATTGAAGGCGGAAAAGTGGACCATGCTTGCCACGGGAATGATGCTGCAGGAGCACTCTTCGATCAGATTGCATTTGAAGAAGCCGTCAAAGTCGCTATTGAGTTCGCTCAAAAGGATGGAGACACATTGGTGATCATCACCAGCGACCACGCTTGCGGAGGTATCTCGCTGAATGGAGCCGGAGACGAGTATTTTGACACCACGAAAGGTCTTGAATCACTGAAGAATCACCGAATGTCGTTCTCACCGCTTTTGGAGTTGATCGGCAAGAATCCAAGCGTCAAGAAGGTTCAAGAGTCAGTCGAGTTCGCTACCGGTTATAAACTGAATGCGGCTGAATCGCAGATCATCGTCGATGCGGTAAACGGGAAATCTCCATTTGGAGCGTTGGAACTTCAAAAAGGAACAAACGCTGCCCTCGCTTTGGTCTTGCAGAACTATTCCAAAGTTGGATTCACCAGCCAAAACCACACGAACGACCATGTTATGGTTTCGGCCTATGGTCCGGGGGCTCCGCAAGTATGCGGGCTCACCTATAACATCGAGTTCTTTGGCCTGATGACCTCGGCGAAAGGAATTAAGTTCAAAAATCCGCAAATGAGCTTTACGGATGCGGCGAAGGCGATGGAAAAGCTAAAGGCCAGCTGGGATCCAGAACTTCATGAGCTGTATGCAGATCATGAAGACGACGAATGCTCTTGCAGAGCCTGGCACTAATGTAAATCTCTGGGGACCCTTATCGGGTCGCCCAGAGAAATCCACGGCGCATAATCTCACGCGGCACTTCCGCTTCTAAAACATCGCAATGGTGTCCTAGCGCGTTGTAAAAGACACGCCCTTTTCCATACATCTTGGTGTAGATTTGCGGCATTTTGCAGGGATTATCCACGTGAGGACCATCGATCCCTGGAATTGGGAAATCTGTTGTTGCGAGAACCTTTACACCTGGATCGACATGCAAGTAGTACTGTTCAGAAACGACCTCAAAATCGGGCAAACCGTCAGTGATCTCGTGGGGATATTCGCGATTGATATTAATCATGTACTTCACCCCGTCGTTTCCGGGATGAGCGACCCACTGGCTTCCGGTTATAAATTGCCACTCAGTGTTCGTCCGAAACGCGTCGCACATTCCCCCGTGGCATCCTGCGATCCCGATTCCGTGCTCGCCAACCGCCTTTCGAACGGGTTCGAATTGAGCAGCAGAAATTTCGCTCATGGTGTAAATCGGGATTAGTAGATCCTGACTAAACACCAATGACTCGTCAGCAAATGAATCTAGAGAGTCAGAGACGGTGACTTCGTAACCTTCGGCCTTTAGAATCGAATCAAAAAAGTGAGCCACAACATCCGGCTCGTGTCCATCCCAACCACCCCAAACGATCAAAGCTTTTTTTGCCATCTCGGTCCTATTATGAGTGGAATTATTTCAATATGAAACCGTTTGATCTACGAATCCGGTAAACACTCTGAAAACTCAAATCCGAGTTTTATTGGGATTCATCTTATGACAAGTTTGTTTACGATCGCATTGGCAACGTCCATGATGCAGGGCGCAATGCCGACAGTTGAACCGAGGCTTCTCCGGCAGCCTGACATCCACGGAAACACCGTAGTTTTCGTCTACGGAGGTGATCTTTGGGTTTCAAATACCGCCTCTGGGAGTTTGGCAAGGCGAATAGCAACTAACGTTGGGGCACGAACGAGTGCCAACTCATCACCACTCGCAAGACCGCACATTTCTCCGGACGGAAAGTGGGTTGCGTTTACGGGGAACTACGATGGAACCTCGAACATCTACATCGTTCCGATTGAGGGTGGCGAGCCCCGCCGTCTTACATACAGTACTACTGCTGAACAGGTGCTAGATTGGACTCCCGATGGCAAAGTTGCCTATGTCACTTCTGAAGGTCTTCCCTATCTTGGTCGGCAATCGCAGTTAAAGTATGTCGACATCAACGGTGGCATTCCGATCGAAAGTGGTCTGGATGAGGTCTCGGCCGGAGAATTCACCCCAGATGGCAAAAAGCTGGTCTACACAAGGATGAACAGCTACAACTTCAACTGGCGGCGTTATCGAGGCGGCTCCCAGGGTCGAATATCAATTTTTGATTTCGAGAAGAATGAATATTCAGAACTCCCAGCGAAACGAGATCAGAACTATTTCCCAATGGTTGTTGGCAAAGCGATCTATTACATTTCAGATCGCGCAAACGGGACGCTGAACCTCTTCTCGAATGCCAATGGAAAAGATGTTCAACTTACGAAGTTTGAAGATGGTGATATCCGGTTTCCGGCATCAGACGGAAAAACCATTGTTTGGGAGAGAGATGGGTACCTAACACATTTTGATCCAGAAAAGAAAACAGAAAGAAAAATAGAGATTCGAATTCCATCGGAGAATCTTGCCGCACGTCCGGTGATGAAAAATCTCTCCGGAAACTTGGTTTCGGCTTCGCTTTCTCCGTCTGGGGCGAGAGTCGTTGTTGATGCACGTGGCGAAATCTTTTCTATTCCAACGCGAACAGGAGAGACCCGAAATATGACACTTTCAAGCGGAGTCCGCGAGATGTACCCAAGCTGGTCTCCAGACGGGAAGAGCATCGCCTACATCAGTGATAAGACAGGTGAGCGAGAACTCTATATCAAGCCTCAGGGCGGTGGAGAAGAAGTGGCCCTTACCGCGAAACCCGGTTTTCGGATTGAATCGTTCGATTGGTTCCCAAATAGCAAAAAAATCATTGTGAAGGCTGCCGACCGAACGCTTTACATCGTCGAAGTTGAATCGAAAAAACTGACTAAGGTCGATGAATTTGGCCATGGCGGAAGCGAGTACAGCATCAGCAACGACAACAAGTGGATTGCGTACACTCAGGCAAGACCAAACGGCTTTACCAAGATACACCTCTATGAAGTTGAAACCGGAAAGTCGACTCCAATTACCGAGGGATACTATCCCGACAGCGGTGTAGCCTTCGATTTATCGGGTAAGTACCTCTACTTCAGCTCGATGCGAGCATTCAATCCGAGCTTCGGACTATTTGAATTCAGCTTAAAGATCGATGAAGCAAGTCGTATCTACGCAATACCCCTTCAGTCGGATACCCCAAGCCCGTTTTTGGAAAAGAATAGTGAGGAACCAACCGGGGACGCAAAGCCCCCAGAAAAGCCTTCGGGAGACAGCGGGATGAGAATCGATTTCGATGGTATCGAAAGCCGAACTTTCGTTCTTCCAATGGCATCGGTAGCTACGGACAATTGACTGGTGGCGATAACTCTCTATTCTTTGTATCGGGATCAACGCTGTTCCAATACCGCATGGGTGCGAAACAGCCGAATCCGGTTGTTGCCAACTATTTCGGGGGACAACTCAATCCATCCAGAACGAAATTCCTTGCATATACTCCAGCAGGACTCGTCACAGGAGACGTTGGCCAGGATCCCAACGCGCCTGGTGCGAAAGTTGATCTTTCTAACGTTGAAGCTGTAATCGATCCTCGGGCGGAATGGAGGCAAATCGTCCAAGAAGCGTGGGTCTATCAAAGAGAGATCATTTTTACGATCCTGAAATGAACGGTGTCAACTGGGAGGCGGTTGGCAAAAAGTATCTTGACCTGGTTCAATTCGCAACCCATCGAACTGATGTGAACTACATTTTAGGGATGATGATTGGCGAACTTGGAACCGGACACGCTTATGTTCAAGCCCCAGGGGACATTGGAAATCTTCCAAGGATGCCAGTCGGACACCTTGGTGCAGACTTTGCCGCAAAACCTGATGGAGTTGTTTTCAAGAAAATTCTCCGTGGTTTTAACGATAAAGAAAGCGTCTCTGCTCCGCTTGGTCTCCAAGGACTCAATGTCAAAGAAGGTGACTACCTGGTTTCGATCGATGGACAAATGCTTCAGGCAGGTGAAAACCCAGCGAAGTACCTCGTCAACAAAGTAAATCGCTACGTCACATTGATGGTAAACGACAAACCCGGTCTAGACGGAGCCCGAAAAGTGCGGGTCAAGCCAATCCTTTCAGACGTTCAGATTCGATACGAAGAGTTTATCGAGAACAATCGTAAGATCGTTTCAAAGCTGTCAAACGGTCGAATTGGTTACATGCACATCCAGAACACCGCTGCTCAAGGTACGAGTGACTTCGTTCGAGGATTCTACAGTCAGACGGACAAAGGAAGCGATCATTGTTGATGATCGATGGAATGGCGGTGGCTACATCCAGCCTTGGTTTGTCGACACTCTTTCACGAAAGTTGAAGTCAATGATCTCACCTCGTCACGGATACAGTGAGCAAGACTCGCCAACCTTTGAAGGTCCGGCGACGATTCTTGTCAACGGATATGCAGGTTCCGGCGGAGACTACTTCCCGTACCTGTTCCGCCAAGCGAAACGTGGACCAATCATTGGTAAGCGAACTTGGGGAGGACTGGTTGGAATTACCGGCTACTACGATCTCGTGGACGGTGGGAGCGTTTCAACTCCATCCTTTGCAATTTACAACCCGGAAACTGGTGAAATCATCGCCGAAAATACGGGTGTAGATCCAGACATCGATATCGATAACCGCCCAGATCTTGTCAGGAAAGGGCAAGATCCTCAATTAGAAGCTGCAATCAAGCACTTGATCAAGCAGATCGGTGATAAACCCGCTGAAAAGCCAAAAAAGGTGAAAGTCAAAGTCAGTCGAAACGGAAAGATCAACCCTTGACCAAAGCATGGAGCTAGTATGATAACTGGCTCACTACCCTCGTAGTGAGCCAACAACGACTCTAGGAATACTGACTAGCGAGAACGCCCGGTATGCCTTACTATTGAAGCATTGCTCCTGTATTTCCCTGTAATCATTTCAGGGTGTTCATCCATTCCCATCTTACTAAGAATAGACTTGCGAACACTGCCATTTACCGGATATAGATACAGATGCTCCCAAACTAGCATCCTCAATACAGCGGATGCAACTTTACAATTGTTTCTGCCCAGATTTTCATACATCTTGATTATTTCATCCTTTTTCAAATCATGAAAAATATCCAGGTCCATCGCGCGATTTATTAGCTCGACTGAGTTTTTTTCGCTCTCCATCTGAAAGTTTACTATAAAGAGATCGCAGATGAACTGACCCGACAGATCTAGCAACTCGCTTTACCATCGCAACCGTACCGATCTGAACGTATTGCGACATTTGACGGTCAAGTTCTCGCTCGAACTCCTTTACATCGTGTACATCAACATATCCCGCAGTGATTCTCTTAAAATAATCCTTAATTGCAATTTGAGAATTCTCAATTGTATCGAGAAATTTTGACAATGTTCTTAAGCCGAGCATATAGCACGAAGTCGCCACTTCAACTTTTTCATCTCCGGTGAGCCTTGTTGGATAAGCTCTTAAAATTTGACCTAAAACCTGCATACTTTGAAATGCTCGCTCAAGCTCTTTTACACTTCGTCTACTTTCCTCTTTTAGTGAAGCAAACTCGGCTTCATCTATGCTCTTATCAAATTGGTCATTCTTATCCTGAATTGCAAGAAGCCTTTCCCTGTTTCTTTTAATGTTTACGCTTGGACCGACAATGCTTTTCTTTTCATCAAGGAAAAACCTGTCTACGTTCTGGCTTAGATCGCAAGGCTCAAGCTCAGAAAAGATTTTGTTTACCTGACTAACAATAGATGTAATGGTCTCCGAGTCTCTTGTCAAAAAAGTAAAGAAAATCACTATACTGGCACGTTCCGCAATATGCATCTCAGAAATTAGCGAAGCAACAACCTCCCTAACTTTCGCTGTATATGCTTTATTGTTAAGCCATAGTGCAAGAAGTGTAGCAATCGAGTATTGATAAACATATTTATATTGAAACACTATATCTTTACCAGATTCTGCTTTAGAAGACCCGAATCAATAAGCGTATCCAGCGCTGTATCAATTGAAAAATCTATAAACAGTTCAGATTTCATATCGCGGGCTAAATCTCTTACTCTATTCACGTTTAGCGCCTCGAACCCATTAGCATATATATCATAGGCGGCGCGTCCTAACAGTCCTTAAGAATATCATCCGGAACCGTTATCTTTCTTCAGCTTCACGCGCCTTTGTTGAGCATTGTTTAGCGCTTGCAGTATTAGTCTCTGATAGTGATAGCCGAACGCACCCGTCGATTGATTCACGGCATCACCTGAATCCAACGACTCAAGCAGAAGCGTAACA